>CM060342.1:31880332-31885332 GCA_030674155.1 Stramonita haemastoma
TTTTTCCTAACGCCCTGCACTGCACAGCACTGCACCACACCACACCACCACACGTCTCTCTGTGCTAAATGTAAAGCTTTCATTCTACTGAAAAACGCACACACAGGTCTGTTTGATTTTGAAAGTGAAATTCTCCCTTCATTTGTGAAACCTTGCCACCTAGGATTGAGGGTGATTTTCAGAATCTGAGATTTTTTTTGTGTTTTTTTTTATTTTATTTTATTGTTGCTGTTGTTGTTGGTTTTTTTTTTGTTTTTTTTTTTTAATTTTTTTTTTTTTAAATAAGACCAGGGATTTCAATTTGATGTTGTAGAGTTGGTTGGAAAAAAACTGACTGGCTTAGAAATAAACGGTATGGATTTGTTGTGAAAAATCGACTGGGGTTAAGATGATGGGTGTGACTTTTATACCCCTGGGTCCATGAAGTCATGGGTTCGAATTTCTGCCTTGGTGTCTGGTGAAGAAATGGGTTGGGTTTTGATGATCTCCTAGGTGAATGGCACACAGAAAAAAATCAGTCTTATGCACAAAATCTCAAAGTTAGTGAAAAATCAGAGGTGTAGCCAAAGAAACTAAACAAAAAACAAAAAAAAAGAGCTATAGCACTTCCAAGGAAGAGAATTTTTAAAAATCCACTTCATAAATAAAACCCACAGCTCTAGGGATTGTTGAAACAGACCTGAAACTATAAAAAAAAACAAAAAAAAAAAAACAACAGCAACAACGAACAAACAAAAAAAAAGGAACAACCCTGCCATGTTATTAAACAACAGCCAGCTATAATTCCCTGTGTTCGTATATGGACTAGCAGGTTTCACACACGCCCACACACACACACACACACGCCACACACACACACACACACACACGCCCCCCCCCCCCCCCCCCCCACACACACAGAGAACCAACCAACAAACAAAAAACAACACCCCCCCCCCCACACACACACACACACAAAACAAACAAATAACCACGAGAAGTCACAGTGTATGATAAATATATTTATAAACTATCCATATCAGTATCGGGATAGCTCAGTGGTCAGAGCACTCCTTTTCCCAAGCTAAAGTTAAGCAGCATCGAGCGTGGTTACCAATTTGGATGGGTGACCGTTTGCACGCCTTGGCTTCAGTACAGTCCCCCAGTTCACCCAGCTGTAAATGGGTACCTTTCCTCTTTAGGGTCAGGGAAGGTAAAGCAATAAGGGAGAGGAGATGGGTGCCGCTGCCCTCAAGATGCTGGTCCCTAGAGAAGCTGAGGTCTCTGATGCCTCGCTCCCCCACGCTCCCCCACATAGGTTATGGGACACCTTTACCTTTTTACCTTATATCATATCATATCATATCATATCATATCATATCATATCATATCATATCATATCATATCATACATATATATCATATCATATCATATATCATATCATATCATTCATATCACATCACATCACATCACATCACATCACATCACATCACATCACATCACATCACATCACATCACATCATAATCATTATCACATCACATCACATCACATCACATCACATCACATCACATCACATCACATCACATCACACCACATCACATCACATCACATCACATCACATCACATCATAATCACAATCATATCCTCTGTCATATTACACGACAGACGCCTGAACGCCAACGGAACGTGCGTGGGAGGGGACGAGGAGGAGGGGGGTGGTCACGAAGATCTGGAATCCCCCCACACCCACCACCACCACCCCATCCACCACCACGACGACGACAACCACCACCCCCACCATCCCAACCACCACGACCACCCCAGCAACCACCAACACCACCAACATCAACATCACCACCCACCACCGCAGCCAGTCTCTTCACGATGACGACCACTACAACGGCTCCAGTGATAACGAAGAAGACGACGACGACGACGATGAGGAAATCTGTGTGGACGATGCGGACGATGATGATGGTGTTCATGTGGTCAGCGTGTTTGATAACACCCACGACGACACGCGAGAGGGTAAGGTGGTTGTTTTGTGTGTGTGTGTGTTTGTGTGTGTTTGTATGTGTGTGTGGAGGGGGGTGGGGGTGGGGTAGTGTGTGTGTGTGTGTGTGTGTGTGTGTGGTGTGTGTGTGTGTTTGGTGTGTGTGTGTGTGTGTGTGTGTTTGTGTGTGTGTGTGTGTGTGTGTGTGTGTGTGTGTGTGTGGTGTGTTGTGTGTGGTGTGTAGATCACTTGAATGCAGCCTTATAAACAAGTCTGGAACAGAACTAGTACTACTGTATTAATTTTCTTCTTTTTTTCTTCTTCTTCTTCTTCTTCTTCTTCTTCTTTCTTCTTCTTCTTCTTCTTCTTCTTCTTCTTCTTTATATTTTATTTATTTATTATTATTATTATTTTTTTTTTTTACAAAGGAATACTTGCCTCTGTGTGTGTTTGTTTCGTTTCTGCATTATTTGTTTTTGGTTCGTTTATTTGCTTGGGGGCAGGGAAAAAAAAAGGGGGGGGGGGGTAGATCTAGTTTGTACTCTTTTCTTCCTTTAAATTTTTTTCCCCTTTTATTTAAACAAAGATATATTGGTTTCGAATCCTTCAGAACAGAATAACCTTTTCATTCGTCACTGTTAAAAACACTAATAATCGTCACTAAATACGCAACTACCAATCAATCTGGAATGACCTCCCTCTATCCCTTCGGCAAAAGCCTACATATGACACTTTTAAATCCAACCTCAAGACACACTTGTTTCAAACCTAAGATTTTTACCTTCTGTTTTCATCTCCTATTTGTCCCTGCCTCCAACATTTGAAATTCCATTCACCCTGTCAAAATGTATAACCTCTATAGGGGGGTGTGTGTGTGTGTGTGTGTGTGTGTGTGTGTGTGTGTGTGTGTGTGCGTGTGCGTGCGTGCGCGCGCGCGTGTGTGCTTTCGATTTTGCTAGAATTATTTATTGTCATTGGTTGTTTGTTGTGAGGGTCGAGTGCAAGCGCTTTGATTTGTTTTTACAAGATATAGCGCTATATAAATTCCATGTATTATTTATTATTATTATTAACTATCCATATCTTTTTCATTGTTACAGGGACAACAACAGCAACAGCAGTAGCAAAACCAGACAGAAACCACAGAGCAGAAACTTGTGCAGAATCTTCGGTGCAAAAAGCGACGACAGAGGAAGGGGACGACGACTTCAGAGACAGACCGGAAGTGATTCATAAAGCGCCTCTGCGCGTGCCCACAGTGTGTCGGTCCCGCGAGGTGACGCCCCCTCCTTCCCCGCCGCGCAGAAAGGACAACGTTCGGTGCTCCTCCTCCTCCTCCTCCTCACCCCCTCCTCCTTCCTCCCCTACCTCCCCCTCCCCCTCCCCGCCCCCTTCCTCCTCCTCGTACTCCACCCACCACCACCACCACCACCACACCACCACCTCCTCTCCTCCTCACACACAGATGATGGACAAGACTCCTCCACACCCTCAATGGGTCTCCTCTCCCCCTCCAAACCCGCACACCACCACCACCACACCAACACCAGTCCCTCAACAGTCTCCTCCTCAGTTCAGCACTCACCTCAACCACCACCTCAACAACCACCACCCCCACCACCTCCACCTACAACAAGGAAACCTGTGGACTTTTCCGCGGCCTCTCTAGCTCGTCCCCACGTGGCAAGCGAAGCGTCCAGCAGCAGCAGCAGACCTGAAGGATCCAAAGAGAACTCTCACCCCGAACTGTACGAGAAGGAAAATCGCTTTCTCCGTGAGCAGAGGCGTTGTTCTAAAGACCCGCAGAGTCCTCCCAACGTGACTGTAGGACGTCCTGTAGTGCATCCGTTGTTCCCGGCCGTGTGTCACCCTAACGCTTTCTTCCCTAGCTCCGCTACCGGCGTTCCTTCCCTCCCTCCTCCTCTTCCTCCTTCTCTTCCTCCTCCTCCTCCTCCTCCTCCTCATGCCTCTTACCCCCCTCCTCCTCCTCCTGCTGCCGCCTTACCTCCGCTGTACATCAACACCACGTTTAGTCACCTCCATCCCGCCTCAGCCGTCGCCGCGGCCGCTGCTGCTGCTGCTGCTGCCGCAGCCGCGCACCATCATCATCCCCACCACCACCACCACCCCCACCATCCCCATCCCCACCACCAAGAGCGGTCACCCACCGCTCTCCCTGCTTCTGTGTTTGCCGGGCACGTACAGCAGGCGCTGTCAGTCTCCCACCCAGAGTTGGTCCCGCATCATCCTTCCTCGGCGGTTTCTCCCCTCTCCCTGCCTCTGGTGTCTACTGCCACCACTTCTGCTGCTTCCTTAGGGTTTTTCGCGCGGCAAGGTGGGGGAGGGGGGCCCGTGTACCCCTCGGCGAGACTGCCTCATGGGGGACGCTACCACCCGTACGCGCTGACGCCCGTGACGCCAGAGAGTCAGGAGCCGTCCTCGCTGAGTTTGCTTCCTGCCAGTCCCCGGACCGCCAGCCCTCCCCGGCTCGTGGCGTCGTCCGGGTCACCTCAGAGACTTCAGAATCACCCTTCTCAGCATAGGGAGTTGTCCCCGAACGGAGTTATCAAGCCTATCCCTACTCGAGGGGAAGGGGGAGGAGGAGGAGCTTTGAAATTAGCTTCCCCTCCTTCTTCTTCTTCGTCATCTTCCTCGTCTGCTTCTTCGTCTTCTTCAGCTGTAGCTGACAGCAAGGTATCGGTGTGACAAATACATTTTTTTTGGTGGTTTTTTTTTGTTTTGTTTTGGTGTGATTTTTTTTTTTGGTGGGGAACTTTTTTTGTTGATGTCGTTGTCGTTGTGAAACGAACGTTACTTTTCTTCCTCTTCTTCAGTCGCCACTCTTAATTTAAGAGTGAGGCGAAGAGGCGAGTACGCAAGCCAGGATATTTTTTGTTTTTGATTTTTTCCTCTCCTATAAAGTCCCTGAAAAAAAAAACACACAACAGGCTGATTGTAATGATTATTGATGATGGTGATGATTATTATTATTATCATCATCATTATTATCATGATTATTATCCAGAT
>CM060342.1:31902832-31907736 GCA_030674155.1 Stramonita haemastoma
GTTGTTGTTGTTGTTGTTGTGTGTTGTTGTTGTTGTTGTTCTAAGGATGTCTCGGTGTTGTTGTTGTTTTCCTCTCTCCTTCCTCAGCTAAAGCTATGAGGTTTACCAATGGTGAGATTTTATGTAGCTAAGAATATCTGAACAAACAAAGCAGTACAATTTCATTTCAGTATTTCAGGGTTGGAGAGAAATTTTCCTCCTCTTCAATGGCAATTTCGTCCCCCCCCCCCCCCCCCCGCAATTCAGCAATTAGATGATAATGATAATAAATGGAATTTATATAGCGGTATATCTTGTAGAAACGAATCAAAGCACGAGCATTCAACCAATTCTTAAGCATGGAACCAATAAAAATTTAGATTTTTAACAAAGTCAAATGTACACACACACACACACACGCACGCACGCACGCACGCACGCACACACACACACACACAACACACACACACACACACACACACACACACACACACACACACACACACACACACACACACACACACACACACACACACACAGAGGTTATACACTTTGGCAGGGTGAAGGAAATGATCATTATCATTCTCCTTTGGTTTTGAAGTCGAATATTGAAATAGGTTTTAACCATAGCCTTAGAGACTCCTTTTTAATTCATCCAATGATGTTTACAAACATTGAAATAGTCTATGTAACAAAAGTGTAGAAGACTCATTTTTAATGTCCCCAGTGACACTTACAAACATTGAAATAGTCTAGTTTGTGTAACAAAAGCGTAAGAGACTCATTTTTAATTTCTCCGGTGACGTTTTTAAACATTGAATTAGTTTGTAATGAAAGCGTGATAGGCTCATTTTTAATTTATCCTGTGGCGTTTTTAAACATTGAATTAGTTTGTAATGAATGCGTGATAGGCTCATTTTTAATTTATCCTGTGCGTTTTAAACATTGAATAGTTTGTAATGAATGCGTGATGGGCTCATTTTTAATTTATCCTGTGACGTTTTTAAACATTGAATTAGTTTGTAATGAATGCGTGATGGGCTCATTTTTAATTTATCCTGTGACGCTTTTAAACATTGAATAAGTTTGTAATTCTTGCGTGATAGGCTCATTTTAAATTTTCCAGTTACTTTTACAATATTAATAGTTTGTAACAATAGCATGAGAGACTGATTCTTAATTTCTCCAGTGACGTTTACAACATTAATAGTTTGTAATGATTGCGTGATAGACTCCTTTTTAATATCTCAAGTGACGTTTACAATGTGAACAAAAGCCTGAGACTCATTTTTAATTTTTTCAGTTATGTTTATCTCATTAATTGGGACTAAAGGCAAAACCATATTTATTTTTTACAAAGAAGAAAAACAACGTGAAAATAAAACTGAGAAGAAAATTCTGTTTCTGGTTTTAAAGACAAATACTGATTTTTTTTTTTAACGAAACCATGAGAGCCTCATTTTTAAGGTATCAAGTGACATTTACCTAGAATAAAGGCAAAAAAAAAAAAATCATGGCATTTGTTTAAGGGGGGTGGATGATGGTAAGGGATGGTGGTGAAGGGGGGGGGGGGGGGGGGTTAGACACATGAAAATAAAGTTTCTAACAGATTTAGAAAGATATTTTCGTTGGCTGTGATCAATAAAAAAAAAAAAAAGAACACATTTTTTTTATTTGGGTAGCTGATTGAAAAGATTCTGATTTGCTTCAGTAATCAGGCTCCTGAGTTTGCTGCAAGCAAAACAAAAACATGAAAAGTTTTCCCGTGCTCCTGTTACACAGAAATAGTAGTTTACTTGTGGTAAGACAGTTAAAACAGATATGCTTAATTTTTTATTTTATTTAATTTTATACCCCAGCTCATTAATGAAATGTTAAGTAGCAAGTCGAGAGTAGGGGGAAGGCGGGGGGAGGGGGAGAGATTCTTCAGTAGCACAAATAACCGAAGAAAAAAAAAAGAATTTTACTTAATACGGGATAGCTCATTACAAGTAGTCAGAGCACTCGCTTTCCCCCAGCTGAGGTTAAGCAGCATCGAGCGTGGTTACCAGTTGAATGGGTGACTAGACAGTTTGTGTGCCTTGGTTTCAGTATAGTCCCCAGTTCACCCTGCTGTAAATGGGTACCTGCCCTCTTTAGGGTCAGGGAAGGTAAAGCAGCGAGGGAGAGGAGATGGGCCCGCCCTCAATATGCTGGCCCCTAGAGAAGCTGAGGTCTCTGACGCCTCGCTCCCCTACAATCACATAGGTTATGGGACACTTTTACCTTTATCCGGCAAAATCTTTCATTATGCGTTACTTGAACAAAACATAATTGGGGGCGAACCTTTTTTTTAAGCACTTATTATCAATTATTAATATTATAATATCAAGTATTAATATTATACTACGTAAAAATAAAACAAAAATCATGTATGTAGATCTACACAATCATTCATGATGTTGGCACAATTTTATGAGAAACTCATCAATAATTATGATTAATGATGTTGATTGAAAAAGCTCTATGAGTTGAAGAGAAAATGGGATAGTCTTTGGGATGAGACATTAAACCGAGGACCTGTCTGCAACACGCGTTTAGCGCACGTAAAAGAACCCACGGCAACAAGAGAGTTGTACCTGGCAAAATTCTGTCGAGAAAAAGCTACTCTACTATTAGGGAAAAAAATAATACACACGCAGACAGGATAAGGAAAAAAAAAAAAATGGTGGCGCTGCTCTTGTGGCCACACACTTTCCTCCAAGGAAAATCTGCTATGACTTAAAGTAGTGTCCATTCCAATGCAATGCAATCCAATCCATTCCAATCATATACAATGCAATATTCACTCTGAAAAAAAGCTGATGATTTTTAAAAGACGATAATTATGTTTTTAAACCCTTCATTCACGTCACCATCAAGTAAACCCCCAATGATTCCCCCCCCCCTCCCCCTTTTCTTTTAATTTTTTTTTTTTTAAAGCTGAACCTGAACATTTTATGTCTTGGCAGCTACCTGAAGCTCAAGCAGAAGAACAAGCATTTTGGGAGGAGTTGTCCCTATATGTGACACTCCACCACGAAATGAGTCGCTGAGCACATAACCCACTTTTCCGCTAGGAGCCATTAAAGGCAGGCGGGGGGTGAGGTTGTTAATTTTGAGATTTTGATGGATTATGAAACTATAGCATTTATGCTACCTTGTAGTGAAATAGCAAGGCATAATTTTGTTTTCTTTTGTCTTTAAACGTGTTTTGAAAATAGCCAAGCCCTCATTCTGACCATCTATTAAGAAGCTAAACTAGTGAATTTCGCATTTTTGTCATTTGCTGTAGTCTATTTTTCAGTTTGTAATAGCTTTTGCTAGAATTGTTCGATTTTCAATCTATTTTTTGTATCGTACAGCAATTTTATTGCAAATTAATAACATTCTAATACGAAAAATTGACTTCTGGTGCAATGCGACTCCTTATGTGGTGGAGCGTCACATATATCATGCATACTTATCAGACAACTAGATCTTTTTTTTTTTCCGAAAGTAACTCTTGACTGTTTACTTGATGGTGAGGTGGTCTAGGTGGTAACGCGCCTGCCTAGAAAGCGAAAAGTTCGGGTCGGAGTGTGCGGTGGTTCAAATCCCGTTTAGGCCCAAAAACTCCCCCCCCCCCCCCCCCCCCCATCCATTAGACCATGAGTGGTAGTCTGGGCACTAGTCTTTCGGGTGATACGATAAACTGAGGTCCTGTGTGTAACACATCATTATTTAGCGCGTGTAAAAGAACCCACGGCAACAAGGGGGTTGTCCCTGGCAAAATTCTGTAGGAAAAAAAGCCACCCTGATAGGGAAACAAATACAGTTGCAGACAGGAAAAAGAAAAAAAAAATAATGGGTAGGCACTGCACTTGTGGCGACGCGCTCTCTCTCTCTCTCTCTGGGGAGAGCAGCCCGAATTTCACGCAAAGAAATCTGCTGTGACATAAAGTGGTATAAAACAAAATATAAAAATATAAAATAAAATAACTCATCACTAAAGCTGCTGTACAACCACAAACCTTTACTTCCCTGACATAAAAAAAGAACCCATTTTACAGTTTGTTTTCTTTGAAATGTTGAAAAAAAAAATAGGTAAAAGTTTTCCCATAATCCATGCGGTTGTTGGGGAGCGAGGAGGTCAGCGACCTCAGCCTCTCTAGGGGCCAGCATATTGAGGGCGGCGTTCATCTCTCCTCTCCCTCGCTGCTTTACCTTCCTGACCCTAAAGAGGGCAGGTACCCATTACAGCTGGGTGAACTGGGGGGCTGTACTGAAGCCAAGGTGCACAAACAGTCACCTATCCACTAAGTAACCACGCTCGATGCTGCTTAACTTGACTGGGGGGGGGGGGAAAGCGAGTGCTCTGACCACTGAACTATCCCGTCTTATAAGTAATACTCGGGGATAAAGACCAAAGAGATTTTCTGGTGGTTTTTTTTTTCAGTTAAAGCCTTTCAATTAAAAACAATTAACTTGAAAAAAAAAAAGCGTTTTCGTTGGACTTATGGGACAAAGCTTGTTCTTTATTGAAGTTTTTAAACTCTTGACATTTCATTAAGTTAATAAGGAATGAAATGGGGTTTTCGTTTGTTTGTTGTTTTTTTAAAAATTGAAATAAAAAGGACGGATTTTCTCTACAGAGGAATGGTGAATACTTAAACAAATTAAATCTTCTTAAAAGAGGAAGAAGGAGAAGAAGAAGGACGATTTTCTCTACAGAGGAATGGTGGACTTCTTAACAGATTAAATCTTCTTTGTTTAAAAAAAAGTGCCATAATTAATTCAACCATAAAGGCTCTCTCTCTCTCTCTGTCTCTCTCTCTCTCTGTCTCTCTCTTCTCTCGTCTCTCTCTCTCTCTCTCTCTCTTCTCCCTCTCTCTCTCCTCTCCCTCTTCCTCTCTCCCTCCCCTCTC
>CM060342.1:31907836-31927836 GCA_030674155.1 Stramonita haemastoma
TTTTTTTTTATACACTTTCTAAAATGTTCCCCGCCCCCATCCTCCCCTGAACCTGTTCAGAAAGTGACTGCCTCCCCGTATCCCCAATCATCACACCTCTTTTCCCTTCATATACCACAACATTCTAACACCCCAACCTCTTCCTCCCATTATGTTTCCCCTAAACTTCTTGGAACTGTTCCCCCAACCTTAACAGAATCACCTTACTACCTGTACCAGTATTTTATTTAATTTTTTAATTTTATTTTACTGTTCATGTACTTTTTGTTTTTAACTTGGTCTAAAGAAGCTATAGGCTTGTCCCATTTACTCTCAGAAATAATTTCAAACTCAACAGAATTTTTTTTTTGGCCATTGTGTCAGCATATACCTGTTGTCTACCTGCTTTTTTGTGTCCACATGTGGGGCCAGGGTTAGGGTTGTGGTTAGTGTTAGGGTTAGTGTTAAAAAAAGGCTAGTATGGGGGGAAATGGGTTGTCTTGTCAGCTGGTCCGTCTGAATGTTAGAATGCATGTGGACACAATAGCACATAGACAAATGGTAAGTAGCTCTAGACACAATGGTACATAGATTGCTATAACATGGGCGTTTTGAATCAATCTCTGGTCCTAATAACAACCACGGCGGCACAATGGACTTCAGTGTCCACACAAATTTTTAGTTTGGATACCAAAATGATTTCAGGCCCCAACCATTTTTTAAATATATTTTTTTACCTGTTGCATCCATTCATAATAAAGAGCCCCCCAAAAATCCATGTCAAAAAAATCAGCCAGCCCTCTTTTTCTATCCCCAATGCACTAAATGTCCATCTGTACCCCTCCTAAATACTCCTTTCCTTGCCTTGCCTCTCCTCCCTGATGTCTCCTATTAACTACCCCTTTCACACACACACAACACACACACACACACACACACACACACACACAACACACACACACACACACACACACCACACTCCACACATCCCAAAAGTCCTTGGATGATACTATAAACCGAAGTCCCGTGTGCAAACGCACGCAAAAAAAAAGTTAAAACCCGTTTCGCATTTTACAAGAGAAGGCCATTGTGTGCCGGTGGGAACGGATGACAATTTACAAAACATACGGGGACTGGATGTAAAAAGTATCACACAAGTGCTTATTTCATTATCCTTGAAATTTTTTTTTTAATAAAACAAAACACATACTAAGAAAGAATTCAACACTAACACTGAATTTTGTGGGGGATTTTACCACATATTTCTACTTCATCAACATTTAAGGCTGCTTGTTTGTCTATTTTTCCCAATTTTTTTCGATCTGACACTTCCCTGCCCATCAGCCACATAGGTAATGGAACAGATTTACCAATTTTCCAACAAACATTTGTTTCTCTTATTCCAAAAAAAAAGGACAAAGCATTGTCAGGTATTTTAATATACAGGGGCAGATTATAACTAAAGTATTTCCTTCATCTGATTCAAAGGGGGAAAAAATTCATTGCCAGTTCCACAAAGCATATTAGGAGAGGACTGGTAACCAATCAAATCGTTTCTTTTGATTATGAAAAATCTTTAAAAAAAAAAAAAAAAAAAAAGCCAAAACAAAAAGCCACTTCACAAACAATGGCCACTGAGTCCTACAAACAACAAAACAAAAGTGTCAGGACAGCAGTATTTTCTCACAAAAATGGAGAAAAAAAAAGCACTCATCATAGAAACACTTTCCAATCGGTCAATGTAAGTTATGCCAAGACCATAAGTTTGTTTCAAGCAACCACTGAATAATGTAAAAAAAAAAACCCCAAAAACCACCTCATTCTAAAAAACAAAAGCACTATACATTTGTCAAATACATAAAAAAAAATTATGGCAGGAATTGAGTCAAACTTTTAAAGTCAATCTATTTCCAGGTGGTACATTGAATAAGCAATACCATTGCTTTTTCATCAAACCATCTAAGAAAAAAAATCATATAATGCATGTATAAGAATAAAAAACTATTTTTAAAAAAGCCATACAAATGAAACAAAGTTTTAAAAAAACAAACCAAAAAGAAAAAAAAGATACGCCCCCCCCCCCCCCCCCCCCCCAAATAAAAATAAAAAAACTCAAACTAAAAGCCCAAAACAACAAAGCCAAACAACACCAACACACACACACACATACACACACACACACACACACACACACACACACACACACACACACACACACACACACACACACACACACGCACTCCTCCACCCCCACCCCCAAAAAAAAAAAACAAGCAATTCAGATTTATCCTTAAAAAAAAATTAAGTCCTAACACCAAAGGGCATAATTAGACTTGTATTAAACTTTTTTTTCTATCAGATTATAAAAAAACACATTTCTTTGATTTTCCCACCCTTCTTCAGTAGTACTTTCTGCATGCTCTCTCAATTTTTCTTTCAAACTCCCCTTCCTCAAACACACACTTCTACAAATCTGAAGTCTTGAAACAAATCAAACAAATTACCCCTATCATCTATGGCCTACTTATGTTCTTCAACTACCACAGCTAAGGGGTACCCAGCTAGCATTAACCCTCACCCACCCACCCCCACACCACAGTAAAGGGTACCCAGCTACCATTAACCCTCACCCACCCACCCCCACACCACAGTAGGGTACCCAGCTACCATTAACCCTCACCCACCCACCCCCACACCACAGCTAACGGGTACCCAGCTACCATTAACCCTCACCCACCCACCCCCACACCACAGCTAACGGGTACCCAGCTAGCATTAACCCTCACCCACCCCAATACACACACACAATCAAGAAGCTCCTCAAGCTGGAAGCTCCACACCAGACATATGGAAAACCTTTCATTAATTTTGACCACATACTTATATATCAAGATTAAAGGCTGCTTGTTTGTCTATTTTTCCCAATTTTTTTCGATCTCTGACACTTCCCTGCCCATCAGCCACATAGGTAATGGAACAGATTTACCAATTTTCCAGTAACTAAACATTTGTTTCTCTTATTCCAAAAAAAAGGACAAAGTATTGTCAGGTATTTAAACATACAGGGGCAGATTATCACTAAAGTATTTCCTTAATTATTTCATCTGATTGAAGGGGGGGGGGGTTATTAAAATCATTGCCAGTTCCACAAGGCATATTAGGAGAAGACTGGTAACCAATCATTAAATTGTTTCTTTTGATTCTGAAAAAAAAAATTTGAAAAAAAAGAGCCAAAACAAAAAGCCACTTCACAAACAATGGCCACCAAGTCCTACAAACAACAAAACAAAACGTGTCAGGACAGCAGTATTTTCTCACAAAAATGGAAAAAAAGCACTCATCATAGAAACTCTTTCCAATCGGTCAATGTAGTTATGCCAAGACCATAAGTTTTTTTCAAGCAACCACTGATTTAAAAAAATTTAAAAAAACATTCTAAAAAACAAAAACACTATACATTTGTCAAATACATAAAAAAAAAATTCTGGCAGGAATTGAGTCAAACTTTTAAAGTCATATCTATTTCCAGATGGTACATTGAATAAGCAATGCCATTGCTTTTTCATCAAACCATCTAAGAAAAAAATCATATAATGCATGTATAAGAATAAAAAACTATATTTAAAAAAAGCCATACAAATTAAACAAAAAAGTTATAAAAGAAATAAAAAAAAAAAAAAAAAAAAAATACGCCCCCCCCCCCCCCCAAAAAAAAAATGAATAAAATAAAATAAAATAAAAGCCCAAACACAAAGCAAACACACACACACACACACACACACACACACACACACACACACACACACACACACACACACGCACACACTCTGCACCCCACCCCAAAAAAGACCACCAAAAAACAAGCAATTCAGATTATCCTTAAAAAAAAATTTAAGTCCCAACACCAAGGGACATAATTAGACAGAAATGTATTGAACTTTTTTTCTATCAGATTATTAAAAAAACATTTACATTTTGCCACCATTTTCAGTAGTACTTTCTACAATGCTCAATTTTTCTTTCAAACTCCCACCCTCAAACACAACACTTCTACAAATTTGAAGTCTTGAAAAAATCAAACTGAAATTACCCCATCATTATGCCTGCTTATGATCTTCAACTACCACAGGTAATGGGTACCCAGCTAGCATTAACCCTCACCCACCCACCCCCACACCACAGGTAGGGTACCCAGCTAGCATTAACCCTCACCCACCCACCCCCACACCACAGGTAGGGTACCCAGCTAGCATTAACCCTCACCCACCCACCCCCACACCACAGGTAGGGTACCCAGCTAGCATTAACCCTCACCCACCCACCCCCACACCACAGGTAGGGTACCCAGCTAGCATTAACCCTCACCCACCCACCCCCACACCACAGGTAGGGTACCCAGCTAGCATTAACCCTCACCCACCCACCCCCACACCACAGGTAGGGTACCCAGCTAGCATTAACCCTCACCCACCCACCCCCACACCACAGGTAGGGTACCCAGCTAGCATTAACCCTCCCCCCCCCAATGAGAAGCTCCTCAAGCTTGAAGTTCCAAACTGGAGATGCAAAACCTTCCAACACGTTGAGAAAAAAAAAGCATTCACTTTAAAATGAATAGCAGACAGTAGGTATGAGTGCCGTTTTTTCGTAAAAATAAAGGTTAAAAATACATGGAAAAACAAAAATTATTCTCAAATCTGTCAGTTGTTCCCTCATTTTTACTTCCCAAATTGGCAGTCTGCCCTTTTTATGATTGTTTTACTACTTTGCCTCATAAATAAATAAAATTTAAAAAAATAAAAAAAACTACTTTGCCTCATTCATAGATTGTGAACCACCATCTTTTTCCCTAAAAAAGAAATGTACAAACAAAAAAAATTTGTGCTCGACAACTTGATTACATTTTCTCTGTAGTAATTGCTCTTATGTGTATTAATTTCTGCATGTAGTCTACTACAGTGTGATTTCATTTGTCTGGGTTTATTATTGCACTAGTGTTACATGCCATTCCTTTATGCATTCTGTCATTAAAACTGATATTCTCTCTCTCTCTCTCTCTCTCTCTCTCTCTCTCTCTCTTCTCTCTCTCTCTCTCTCTCTCTCCCCCCTGCCTCCCCCTCTCTCTCTCTCTCTCCCTTTATGCTTACTCTGTTACCCTTGAAAAATTATTCTCCCCCTCTCCCCCCTCTCTCTCCTCTGGCTGGGGTGGTCCTTTCCTTGATGCACTGGATGATTTCTTGATGCACTGGATGAATTCTCGATGCACTGGATGATTTCTTGATGCTCTGGATGCACAAGTGTTCCGCACTGGATGAATTCTTGATGCACAAGTGTTCCACAATGGATGAATTCTTGATGCTCGAGGGTTCCGCACTGGATGTTTTGATGCACAAGTGTTTGCACTGGATGAATTCTTGATGCACGAGTGTTCCGTACTGGATGAATTCTTGATGCACGAGTGTTCCGCACTGGATGTGTTCTTGATGCTTGAGTGTTCCGCACTGGATGAATTCTTGATGCTTGAGTGTTCCGCAGCGATGAGATCTGAAGATTCGAAAACAGTTATTCAAGCTGTTGATATGTATTCCAGATTTTATTATCTCTACTGTATTCTAGATTTTATAACTTAACTCCGTCATCCACTCATTCCAGCATTTTACAATTGCAGTGGAAATCAAATCATGCCAGTTAGGCCAATCTAATCGCAACAGAGCTCAGATAAGCATTATTTTTTATGTGATGCATTCTTTTATCTTTTAATCTTTTTCATTCCGACATGTTTTTAAGTGCTGATTTTTTGTTAAATATAATATAAATTCCGTCTTTTAACAATTATTTTTTTAACTTGAGTGACAGAAAAAGTGGCAAATTTTCTGTCTTAATAAAAATTCTATTTTCTCCTACTTTGAAAAGTGATAAATTAATATCCCAACTTGTCCACACACAAAAAAATTTAAATGCCAACTTGTCCATTTTTCCGCGACGTGGCTGAATCCTGCAGTTTACAACTGGATTCACTCAAAGCTTTCTGTACAACTGTCTTGTTTCTAAAGAGACTAATACCCACAACACAGACAGACAGACACCAAGAAGAGAGAGAGAGAGAGAGAGAGAGACAGAGAGACAGAGAGACAGAGAGACAGACAGAGAGACAGACAGAGAGAGAGACAGAGAGAGAGACAGAGAGACAGAGAGAGAGACAGAGACAGAGACAGACAGACAGACAAAGACAGACAGAGACAGAGACAAGAGAGACAGAGAGAGACAGAGAGAGACAGAGACAGAGAGAGAGCAAACAAAGACCAAAACGGACCTGACGCAGCAGAAGCATCAACGCAGAGACGAAGGCAACGGGAAGACCTGAAGAGGACCAAGAACCAAGTCCGTTGGAGAGGTGATGGGGCCCCTTTGTTCCCCAGGTAATCTAGAGGCACAAAATCAAGTCAGTCATATACACACAAGGCCAGACAAAAACAAAGGGAAAAAAACACAGACGTACAGAGGAAAACAAAAAGCAAACAGACATATACATAAATACAGAAAAAAGAAAACAACCAGACATATACACAAATACAGAACAAAAAATAACCACATATATACAAATACATAAGAAAACAGACGTACACACAAATACAGAAAAAACACAGAAATACAGAAAAAAGACATACACCAGGACAGACAAAAACAGAAAAAATGCTAAACATACATAAACACACCCACAGAGATAAACAAAAATCCAGACACACACATGGACAAAAACAGAAAATTTCGAGAGAAAAAAATCAAGGACACATTACAGAAAAGCAAACAGACATACATACACAAGTACAGACAAATACAGACAAAAAACAGACATGTATACACAATGACAAACTACAGATACACACAAGGACAAGACAAAAAATTGCAAATGAATAAACACACACATGGACACAGACAAAAACCAAACAGACGAGATGACAGACATGGAAAAATTAATGCATAACACAAACACACGGACATACATGAAGGCAGACTGATCACACAGGGTTCTCACCTGCTCTGTGACATGTAGTGGGGCCCAACGAAGACTTACCGTCTGGCTTCACGATTTCGTGTTCAGCAGTTCATTGATGTAGCACGCCGAAGATGTCTGGGATGCTTTGGCCAGCTTTTCTCCACGCTGGTCTGTCTTCAGTGTTTCGGAGTAGCACTGCCATGTCTGGGTTGGTCAATTCTTTAATGTTCTTTCGATGTTTTTTCGATGTCCAGTTCTGTGTGATCGTCCCTAAATTCTCCCCTGCAGGATAGTCTTGGTAAGGCAGCCAGCTCTGGTGTGTGATGTCGACCAGACCTCTTAAGGCACCAGCACCGAAGAACCAGCACCCATAGAACTGCTGTATGATCAGCACAATTACTTCACCCTGATGTTAGTAGCTCCACAACCTAAGTAATTAAAACGAACCAAGACAGTTTTGAAAACGCCTGACGAAGTGCTGAGGCAGTGACAGTGTCATCGGTCCTCCCCTAAGAAGAAGCCAAGCTCCAAATCACCAATCCAATCGATGTTGCTTAGAGCCCCGCCGACCACACAGGCCATTTCAGGGCTATCACCTCGTCACATTTTAAAACTCGTATTAAAAGTGTGCGACTATGTACAGTTTAAAACAAGGTATAAAACCACCTCAACTGTCCTTGCTTGTATCGACGCCCCGGTCAACCATAAGGGTCAGCCCAGGACGGCCACCGCGTCGTGGGAAAACCCACATCGATCACACATAAAATAAGATAAAACCAAAACCAGATTCCTTAAAAACGACCTTGTCCTTAGAGAGCAACTATACCACTTTCACTCACTGAGCTGCCTTCACTACCACACCAGGGCTCTGATCAGACTGACAAACCGCCCCCCCCCCCCCCCCTCCACACCTTCCGACCAAATTTGAAGCCCAATCCAATCTTGTTTAGCCTATAGCCCCGCCAACCACAGAGATATCGGGGATGGGTTCCAACTTTTCCGAGATTGAAACTGTGCCAGCTATAAACAGACTAAAACAGGGATTAAAACCAACTGTCAATTCTCGTTTCGATGCCTGGGCCGACTGTAAGAGTCAACCCAGGATGGTCACCACATTGTGGGAGAACCACATAAACGACAGATTTCTCACCACCAACCTTGTACTTTGTATTTTGTACCACTATGTCACAGATTTCTCTGCGTGAAATTCGGGCTGCTCTCCCCGGAGGAGAGCGCGTCGCCATAAGTGCAGCGCCTACCCATTTTTTTGTGGTCTTTTTCCTGCATGCAACTGTTTTGTTCAAATCGATTTACTTGGATCTGACGGAAAATGCCTGTAGTAAAATGCCTGTGTCTAATATCCTGAACATCTCGACACTCCAGAAGCAGATGCTTGATGGTTATTCCCACATATCACAAGTCACACGCCGGAGGTTTCCTCGCCTTGGATCAAATGAACGCGCAATGAATGGGCCAAAGTCCAGCGTAAACTTCAGTATGGAAGGAACGAATTCTGCCCAGGATTGTCAGTACCTTCAAAGATGATGCTCTTTTTGAAACACCAAGATCACTGTCACCGAGATTGCTTTTTCATCCCTTCCTATGGAGTTAGTATTTGTTTTGGGGTTTGTGTATCTAAGGGGGAGGAAAGTTTAGGTTAGTTGGGGTTTTTTTGTTTTGTTTTTTTTTGTTTTTTTTTGTTGTTTTTTTTTTGGGGGGGTAGTTTATTCCTATATTTATTTTTGGGGATTTTTTATTTTCGCGTTAAGTTTTATTTTGCTTTTAATTCGTTTATTAGTTTTAGTTCATTTGAAATCACATTTTTATTCTGATGACCCCTTTTAGGTTTTTTTTCTAACTTAACATGCTTTAAATCTCTTACTTTACGTCAGTTAGCTTTTTTGTTTATAAACTCAGTTTATTTTGAGTTATTTTAGCTACTTCATGATTTAGTTTTTTCTAAAAGGGATGTCAAAAGCAATCAGGAATTTGGTGTCCAGTGATCTAAAGGCAACTGACAGGTCCTACAGCCATGAAGCATTCCCCAGAGAGGAAGAAACAACCCCAAAGACCAATGAACATGCGTTTATTTCACAGAAACATTAGTAAGAGGTCACCCAAAGGACAAAGTAGATAAAACTGATGATAACAAATTGGTTTCGAGCGACTGTATGTATTTTCACAAGCTCAGATGCTGATTCTGTTCGAAGGAATGAGATTCTAATCATCAATTATGTTGTTTATAGCCCCGCCAACCACACAGGCCATATCAGGGCTGTCATCTCGTCACATTTTAAAACATTTAAACAGATTGTTACCAAGGGCGTTGCGATGAATTTACAAAATCAAATAACAGTGTGACCGTCATTCAAGAACTCCTGTAGAAATCAAAAACAGTGGAGCTCTTGCAGTAACCCCCCACCCCCCCCCCACCCCCCCCTTTAAATTCAGAGCTGAAGGGAAAAGACAAAGTCAACAACTAAATCCATTCCAGTAGAATCCGCTCTCAAGTCTCATAAGAACTACCGAGTCCAACGTTCATTCCTCAGGTGCTAAACAAACCTACAATGGATGTAAAAAAAAAGTATGTGTTTTTTTTTTACAGCAGAAATGAAATGTGCACCCCCATTGCTGGACTGGCTTTCGGTTCCTTCCGTGACCACGAGTATGCCTCCATTTTGACTCACTCTGCTTTGAACAAGGCGTCTGTGCCCATCAATGGTGAGCAGCCCCAAGGCGCTGTCTTCAGCAGCACTGTCTCCCAGTCCTCCCAGCGGCCTTCTGCTGCTGCCCCTGCCCCTGCAGACTCGATAAACCCAAAGACCCCTCACATAGGCGGGTTGAATGGCTTAGTTTCACCACAGATCACAAACAAGAATCCTACCCTGGTGCTACAGACCCCCACCCGGCTAAATTCAACATGCCCTACCTCTGTATGTTCAGTTTCTGCCCCTGAAAGCACTGTACAAGCATCAGAAACCTACTCGGCCACCATTAAACAGGACAGCGTCACCCATGGGCCTGCACTTAAACAGTATACTGTGTGTGTGTGTGTGTCCAGCTGAGCAGATGGCGAGTAAACCTACCAAGGAGTGGATTGTGTCCAGTGACTATTCCTATGGTTGGAAAACGTTCTCAATTTTCTCAGTGAAGGCTGGGTTGCGAAGAACAGCTATCTGAAAAAATTGGTGGATCGTGGATGGTACAGATGAATGCATTGAAGACAACAATGTGATATGCTCTCCGAAACAGTTTCCTCGGAACTTTGAACATAGATGATCTTCCTCAGAACTTATCATCCGTGTAAACTCACTGCAATGAGTGAGGCGAGTGGCAGAAGAAGCGCAGAGGTTTTCATGGTGGCCATAGGGATGATGTCACTGCAGAGTGAAGTCATCAGAAAAGGTCTAATTGTATATTGTCATGGACAGTTCATGGTCATTTTATTGTGGTAACGTGTGTTTAGGTTTCATTTGTTGGCATAATTCTACTTCAAATCATTTTATAAAAAAGATAGGTTTTTTTTCAAGTTGAAGTACAATATCTCCACATTCTGATTATTTTGTATTAGAAAAGATTCTCCTTTTCTTAGGTCATTCTGTGGTGGGTTTTCTTTTCATTTTCATACACTTGGGTTTGTTTTGTGTTTTGTTTTTTAGTCATTTTCTCAATTATCCATTGTATAAATTGTCCATTTTTTCTGACAATGGATTCAACACCTTGGGCACACTCATAGAAAGCTTTTTTTGTACAACTAGATAATGTAGAGTGCCTTTTATTCAATATTCAAAAGACAGTACATTTTTATTTATTCTTCTGGAGTCATTGATGGTTTGGGAAAGGGGGTTGGCTTGGGACGTGTAGAGAAACTGTTAGAGAAAATAATCAGTGCAAGTCCATAGCTTAAGCATATTCCAGATATGTTCGAGTTGGCTTCAAATCTGAATTGCTCTTTTTTTTTTTAAATCCAGATTTCTTTCAACTGCATATCAACTATCAGAAGCGCTTTGTTTTGCAAGATACAGTGCTCTATGAATTCATTTATTATTAATGAACAAATCAACTCGCTCATCAGCTTTACTCGGTTACCCTGTGCATGAGTTTTTTTGTCCACACTTTGAAAGGTAATTAAAAAAAAACACGAAGATAATTATAGTAAAAAAAATAATAATAATAAATAAACACACAACCACACCCCCCCCCCCCCCCCCCCCCCACACACACACAACCCCCCCCCCCCACACCCACACACACACACACACACACAACTCCAAAACACCCAAAAGGTCTTAACAACCACTCTTAAGTTGGATACCCCATCTACCGAATAGTATGCCGCACTTGAAAGAAAATGTCCACGATATTTATAAAAAGATAACCATTTATGCCTCACCGGAAAATGTGCTCTAATATTCCATTATTAATAACATTATCGCTCATAGTTACGTATGGCAAGTCTTCTGCACCTTGAAAAATTAAAAACCGAAGTATAGTAAAAAAAAAAAATATAGACAATAGAAAAACCCACACAGAACGAACCCGCGTTGCCAAACGGTCATCATCCCAAATGCAAGCTTGTCTAACCCGCGTTGCCCAACGTCTCATCAAATGCAAGCTTGATCTAAGCCCGTTTTGCCAATCGTCTCACCAAATGCAATACTTCGTCTAAACGCGTTGCAAACGGTCCATCCCAAATGCAAGCTCTCAACCCGCGTGCCAAAGGTTCTATCCAAAACCAAGCTTGTCTAACCCGCGTTGCCAAACGGTCTCATCCCAATTGCAAGCTTGTCTAACCCGCGTTGCCAAACGGTCTCATCCCAATTGCAAGCGGACAACCCTTTTGCGCTCAAACCATTACACGGAGAAATCTGATTGTAGCGGATTGGTTACCGCCGTTTGATTTCCAATGCCATGGGTTCATGAAGTCGTGGGTTCGAATCTCGGCGGCGTCTGGTGAACTAAGAAGGGGGATTTTTACGATTCTTCAGGTCAATTTCTAGTGCAGACCTGCCCGTACCCAAGATCCGCGTTTCCACACATGCAGAAGTTCAAATATGCACATTAAAGATCCTGTAATAAATGGCGTTCGATAGGTTACGAAAATACGAACATACCCAGCATACATCCCGAAGCTGTGCGGCTACCTACCTTCGTGGTGAGCGAAAACGGTCACAAACGCGAAAACACCATTGGTGAACGAACCTCGGGAGCTCTAGCCCAGGAATGAAAAAATAATTTCAAGTCTTTCAGAGGCGATTCTGAACCAGTCGGACCCCCGTGGTTACGAATTTGCGCGCATCGAAAGAACTCGCGACCGTTGAAAATCGAAAGGAGCAGGAAGGTACAATCCCGAATGTCCCGGCAAAATTTTGTAAGGTTCAATTCCTAACTGTATAATTGTTTTTAGTCAAAATGCTATTCTAAAGATGGGGGGAAACAGTCGATACCCAAAAATCTCAATTGGTGAACTTAGGAGGAGCTCTAGCTGAGGAAGGAAACATTTTAGCCAATCTATATTCTGGACACGAGGGGTGGAGGTGAAGAAAAACGTCGCATTAATTTTGGTAGGCCTAAATGAGCAGAAAAAAAAGTTAACGGTAAACTGAACAGAAAAATAGCCATACAACTTTTGCACCATCTCAAATCTTTGAAAAGAAACAGGCTTCTGTCTCCACTTTACACCTTTTCTGTATGGCTAAAAAGGTCGGGAATATTGGGAGGGGGGGGGGGAGGGAAGGGCTCTGTCAACTTCTGTGTTAAAAAAAACAACAAAAGTCCAGCAGGGAGAGGAGGACAAGGGAGCCAAATACTTTCGTGCTTATGACATGGAACTCACGAAGAATTCACTTCAATGGCACAATAATTCCTAAAAGAGCTCAAGTACAAATCTAGTTACAGGAGTGAGGGGAGCACTCGGAAATGTGGCCCCGTCGTAACTTTCTGCGCAACTTCGTTTTTGGAACCGGGTTCTAAGAAAGAGGCGAAAAAAATTAAGCCAAAATCTTCTCCGAGTCCTCTTGCTTTTCCACATTGTTTCAATTTCCGAAACAGTAGAAACTATAATAATAAAAAAAAAAAAAAAAAAAAAGGAAAACGATTACGCTTACCTGAAGACTCACCTTCAAAACTGCAGGGTGGGTGGGAGCTAAGGCAATCAGTGCGTCTTGTCCAGTGGTGGCAGCGACTTCGAATGTGAGGAGGTCAGGCTAAGACTTCAGCTAGCCTACTGAGCAGTGAAGTGCGCATGTCAACTTGGTCACTCAGCGCCCCCTGTAGGGGTGAACAGAAACCATTTCTCACGTGCAACACGCATCGTCACCTCTGAGGGCACAAGATTCTCTCTCTCTCTCTCTCTCTCTCTCTCTCTCTCTCTCTCTCTCTCTCTCTCTCTCTCTCTCTCTCTCTCCTCTCTCTCTCCTCTCTCTCTCTCTCTCTCTCTATCTCTCTCAGGGCTCTATTGTAATGCACTATAGACATTTAAAACTTTTAGTGTGAAGAAGAAAGCGAAGAAGAAGAAGAAGAAGAAGAAGAAGAAGAAGAAGAAGAAGAAGAAGAAGAAGAAGAAGAAGAAGAAGAAGAAGAAGAAAGAAGAAGAAGATAAGACCATCGAGAAAAAGACTATGAAGAAGAAAGCAATGAAGGAGAAGAAGATGACAACATCGACCATGTACCATGGCATGTGGTGTGGGTACTAGTCTTCCAGAGATAGAGAAAGAAGAAGAAGAAGAAGAAGAAGAAGAAGAAGAAGAAGAAGAAGAAGAAGAAGAAGAAGAAGAAGAAGAAGAAGAAGAAGAATAGGTCCTGCATGCAACATGCATGTTCACTTTCACCTTCTTTCACCTATCCTGAAGTCTGGTCGACTGTTTGGGCACCACTGAAAGATTTGCAACCAGCTTCCTGCCCCCACTCTTCGCGGTTGGTTTTTCTCAGCTTTCCGCGAAACATTTAGAGCACGGAAAAGAACCTACAGCAACACGACAGGGGTCCCTAGGAAAATTCTGTAGAAAAAGCCAGGAACACTCTCTCTTTGGGGAACCATTATGGAAATATCAGGACCAATGCGACGCTTAGAGAGAGAGAGACAGAGACATACAGACAGATCAAGAAAGAGACAGAAGCATAGACAGAGAGGCATGGAGAGACAGACACTGACAGAGACAGGGAGAGAGAGAGAGAGAGAGAGAGAGAGAGAGAGAGAGAGAGAGAGAGAGAGAGAGAGAGAGAGAGAGAGAGAGAAGAGAAGAGAGAGAGAGAGAGAGAGACTAACACACTTACACACACTTACACTTATACTTAACACACACACACACACACACACACACACACACACACACACACACACACACACACACACACACACACACACACACACACACACAGGGGGACGGATAGCCTAGTGGTCAGAACATTGCGCTGGCAATTTGACGACCCGGGTTCGAGTCCGGTCGAGGAAATTTTCTTCCTGGAGTTAACATCAGTGCTGACTCCACTCTCCCCAAAAGTCCTTCGGATGAGACTTTAAACCGAGGCCCCGTGTGCGTACGCACGCAGAACATCTTGCGCACACGTTAAATCCTGTTCCGCTTTTCGTAAGAGTAGGCCATCGTGTGCCGGTGGGAACAGATGACAATATTTACAAAACTGCATACACACGGGGACCGGATGAAAAAAAGCACATGATTGCTTATTCTGTTATCCTCGATATAAAAGAATAAATAAATAATAAATAAATAAATAAAACACACAAACACACACACACGCACGCACGCCACGCACGCACGCACGCACGCACGCACGCACGCACGCACACACACACACACACACACACACACACACACACACACACACACACACAGGGCGACCAGAGAGAGAGAGAGAGATTGTATTTTCCCCTGGGAGCTTTTGTTTGTTGCTCTGCCATCGTTCTCTCCACTGAAATGGTAATGCCAGAAATCTTTAGAGAGAGAGAGAGAGATTGCACAATCTGCATTTAACTCTTAGCTCATACTTTCCTCTCTCTCAACAAATCCTTTTCTTTCCCCTTTTCATTGACAACACAAAGCACAAAACAAAACGAAAAACAGAACAAAACCAAAACAGACAAAAGAGAACACAAAAGATTACAACAGCAATGTTTGCACTGTTTGAGTCTGTGTACATTTTTTTTGTTTAAAAATAAGAGATATAAACTATATTAAAAAAAGAGGGATTTCAACAGCAAGGCTTGTGTAAAGTACATTCCATTTGGATAACATTTTTAAAGATTTTTTTTAAGAAAGAAAGAAAGAAAAACATAAAGGTTTGAATCTGATAAAAGTTTTCAAAGAAGGAAGGTAGTAAGACGGGTTAACACGCGCCTAACATACTAATTAAGCCATGCGTGAGGTTCTGGGTTCAATTCCCAGAGTAGTCTCTCTCTTTCTTCGCAGTTTGACAGGGAGGGAAAAATCGACCTGAATGTCCAAAGTCTTTTGGATGAGATTATGAACCGAGGCCCCCGTGTGTGATGAACACACGCAGAACATCTTGCACATACGTTAAAAACTCGTTTCACCTTTTGGAAGAGTAGGCCTTTCTGTGCCGGTAGGAACAGATGACCAAACTTTTAACAAAAAAACCCCAAACAAACGCATGCACATAGTCGTCGGGTTTACACACCATCCCGAAGTTGGAATGCGGCTACCTAAATGGTGGTTGGAAGTGGGCGGGAGCAGTCGCATACAGAAAAATGTCACCATTGGTGAACCTTGAAGCTCTAGCCCAGGAACAGAGGTGAAAAACAGTTTCAAGGAAGAAAAGAAAGAATGAAAAGGATTTTAAAGAAAATAGTAATATGCAATTTTAGATTACAGTTTTTTTCAAGGAAGAAGATATAGAAGAAGTCGGTTTTTTAAAACAGTACAACGCAATTCACACATAAGTGTTTTTGCACAAGGATACTGCTGTTCTCAGCAGGAAATCTGCTTGTGATAATAGGTCAGCAAACAAAACGATGTCCTGATTTTTTTTTTTTCTGAAACACAATGATTGCACATGTTGCTTTGTTGCACTGCTTTGTATTATTCCCCTGAGAGCTTTTGTTTGTTGTTCTGCCATTATTCTCTCACTGTAATGGTGATGCCAGGAATTCTTTTAGCTGTATGCCACACACACACACGAGGAGAATATACCATTGCGACATAGCCAAGCCGATGATCATGGAGAAGTTGAAAATAACAGGAAATTAAGTGTCTTCGGTTGCATTGCACTGATATCATATGTCAACTGTCGTCTCTTCTCTCTCCTTTTGTTAATTGTGCATATTGTTGTGTGGAAGAAGTATGTGTAATGTGCCGCAAACTGCGCGTGTCTTGTCACGAGATGGTCGTTATTTAGATTGTGGTGTATATCTTGCAGTATCTGTTTTTCCCCCGTTCTGTGTGGCTGTCTTTTATGTATTTGTGATTGTATTGTTTAGCGTTGCTTTTGGTGTTTAGAACGTGGTTGTTAAAAAGGGAAAGGTGGGTTTGTGTGTTATATATATATATATATATATATATAATTTGTAAAGAGAAACCGAGGCAAACAAGTTTTAACACATTTGTATTTTTCTCATAAAAAGAATTAGTGCCTAAGATTCCAACTTAAGTCAAAAATGCTTGATGCTTGTAGATATTTGTTTATAAAGATACTAGAATAAGCAATCATGTGGTTCTTGTGCATTCTGTCCCTATGTGTATGCAGTTCGGTATTAGTCCTCTAGTCCCTATGTATGTGCAGTTCTGTATACTTGGTCCTATTGTCTTTGTGTTTCTGCAGTTCTGTATACTTGGGCCTGTGTAATGTATAGCCTTGGTCCTCTGATCTCTGTGTAACCTTGGTCCTCTGGTCTCTGTGTGTTTTATATGCAGATTTGTATCCTTAGTCCTCTGGTCTCTGCAGATTTGTATCCTTGGTCCTCTGGTCTCTGCAGATTTGTATCCTTGGTCCTCTGGTCTCTGCAGATTTGTATCCTTGGTCCTCTGGTCTCTGCAGATTGTATCCTTGGTCCCTGTGTGTATGCAGATTTATAGCCTTGGTCTTTTGGTCCCTGTGTGTATGTAGATTTGCATATTTTGTCCTCTGGTCACATCGGGACATTGCAAAAACGAATTAAACCATGACAGTGTGTTAGGTGGTCTACTATGCACCCAAAATTCATAAATGTATAATTTGTGTGAAGGACATTCATGGAAATGATACTTGCTGTTGCTTTCAGGTTTGAAAATTCTGTTGGGGTTGATTGCCACCACACTCAACCAATTAAATTCTTGATGATGGTGTACTTTGATTTGGGGATTTTCACCTATAGCAAATTCATATAGAGATCTCAGCATCACCTGTTACAATGTGTCCTTTTGTGGTACCTAAGAGCAAGACACTTTCCATAATTTAGAAGTGTCTAATGCAGCCCTAAGAATAAATAAGTATATAATTCTTGTGGTCTGCCACTACTGCCAGCAAAAGATGAATAGAAAGAGAAAGAAAATATGCTTAAAATAAATGTTGTAAAAACAAAACGCCCAAAATAAGTAAATATAGAAGAAAATACACAGATAATGAATCTTTGTGCCTAATGCAGGGGGGTATCCTTTCAAAAAAAAAAAAAAGAAAGATGCAGGGGAGATGATAAAGTCTGTACCCAGCCAGTGGGCCTGTCTTAGCTAGATAACAATGATAACCCAAACATTGCCAGACACTTTCAGTGCTGACATATGCAGTAGAAGGTGTGAAGTAAAATGGCCTTTGCTTGGATCTCAGAAGAGATGCTATTCTCCACTTTTAACCAATCATACAATTGAGAAAACATAGTGGAGAAAAAACAAGAGCAGGTAAACAGTTACAACTTGATTCTCATCATAAAAATGATTTCTGTGGAAGATTCAACAACAACAAATCACTACAAGATAAATAAAAAAAAAAAAATCTTTATCTAAAGCCAGCAGTTGATAAATTATTGACAAGGACAATGCCTCTGACCTGATCTGACTCGAATTTCGGCTCCTGGTTTCCGTTCCTGCCAGCATGCAATGGCCTACTCTTTTGGAAGGTGGAACAGGTTTTTATCGTGTGAGCAAGATATTCCACGCGCGTTCACACACAGGGGCTCCCGTTTATAGACTCAATATCCAAAGGACTTTGCAGGAAAGTGGAGTTAGTACTGATGTTAACTCCAGGGGCACCCCCCCAAAAAAAAAACAACAACAACAAACAAAAACCCAACAAAAACAAAAAAGAAAAAACAAACAAACAAACAAAACAACAACAAACAAACAAACAAACAAATCTCAAAGGGGCGTCTGGGTGGTGATGGTTTAAACCCACACACCTCCCTGTTAGATCCCGAGCTCAAACATTCTTAACCACCAGGCTACGTACCTCCACACCCTCCTTGTTAGAGAGGAAAGTCAATAAATTAGCCAGCTTTATTATTACCTAAAACAGTCACGAATATGCCTCTTTCCAACGGTAGTAGTAGTAGATTTCTGGTCCGTCCTTCTTGGCATTGATTAGCTCCCTTCATACCAGGAGAGACTCGTGGCAGCCAGCCACCTAGCCGATCTTCTCTTCGCTTTTCTTTGCTTTTAAAAGTTAAAGTCTGTCCCGAGCCTAAGGCTGATCAGGCCGGTGCTTATCCCGGTTTCTGTGGCGTTAAGCGACTGAGAGTCATAGACTCCCCCCTGGATAGGACGCCAGTCTATCGCAGGGTTAATCCCCAACACAAGGTTGGTACCCCCTTTTACACCTGGGTGGGGTGAGAAAATAGCCGTAAAGTGCCTTTTCCAAGGGCACAACGCCATAGCCGAAAGCTGGGATCGAACCCGCAACCTTTAGATTACGAGTCCAACGCCCTAACCACTAGACTACAGCGGCGGCTTTTCTTTGCTTTTAGTTGGTCGAGTTCTACGCTTTCCAAGACATGATTATTATCAAGACACTGACAGGCGATACTTTCCATCTCACATGACTATAAGGACAGAAACGGAACGGGATAGCCTAGTGGTTAGAACATTGCGCTGGCAATCTGACGACCCGGGTTCGATTCCCGTTAAGGGGATTTTTCCCCCCTGGAGTTAACATCAGTGCTGACTCCACTCTCCCTAAAAATCCTTCGGGTGAGACTATAAACCAGATGTGCGAACGCACGCAGAAATCTTGCGCACACGTTAAACCCTGATCCGCTTTTCGAAAGAGTAGGCCGCTGTGTGTTTGTTGGGAAGGGATGACAAAAATTGACAAAACTGCATACACACGGGACTGGATGTAAAGAGCACATATTAAGTGCTTATCCCATTATCATCGAAATAAATGAATAAATAAATAAACATGAAAAGAAGCTGCTTCACCTTTGCTCTTAGGATACTAGAGTCACAAGCAAAAACCTGTTGGGTTCTTTTTCGTGTGATATATGCTGAAATGTACCGCAAAATGAATACAGGCCGCCTCCATCCACCTCCCCTCCCCCCCTCCCCCCCCCCCCAACAAAAAAAAAAAAAAAACACAAAAAAAACACCACACACCCCAAAACAAAGTAAAAACAAAACAAAGCAGAACAATAAAATACCCCCTCCAACTTCTTTTTTTTTTTTTTTTTACAACGTAAAAAAAAAAAAATACAGAAAGGATAACGCCTCAATTCTCACTCAAACAGGCAGCGTGTTTTTCAAAGTCGATATGGAATTTGAATACAGGCCAAAATTGTCAAGACAAACAAGCATTATTATCCTTCCTCCCCCCCCCCCCCCCCCCCCCCCCCCCCCGCTCGTGGGATACTGGGAAACTTATCAGTACAAAATAGTATCCCCACCTTTTGCAAATTATGTGCCACAATTTCCTCTTTTCTATCCTCTCTCTTTGTGTCTGCCTTGTTCCTTCTATTTTTTCTTTCCTGTCATCCTCCTTCTTTTTTTTTTTTCCCTTTCCTTGTTGGTCCGTTCTCCTGACCTTTTTTCCCAGAAAGATTTGAAATGATAGAACAATTCTCTCCCATGCCGAACTTGGATTC
>CM060342.1:31940336-31947836 GCA_030674155.1 Stramonita haemastoma
AACAGTTCATAATGCCATGAAACCTATCACCACTGATACAATTTCACAGAACGG
Organism: Stramonita haemastoma; assembly: GCA_030674155.1. Lineage (NCBI taxonomy): Eukaryota > Metazoa > Mollusca > Gastropoda > Neogastropoda > Muricidae > Stramonita > Stramonita haemastoma. The sequence continues at coordinate 31,940,391 of CM060342.1, forward strand.
CATTTTTTGTGTCTTTTGTTTTTGGCACAACTTTTTTCTGTGATGTTTCTGTCCTGCTGTTTCTACGCTGCTCAGTTCAATTTCTCTGCCCCAGCCATCCCCAAAACCGTGATGTTGCAGTTTCAGAGTTGGAAGCCCGCAGTCAATGGCCAAGGGGAGGGGGGAGGGGCCCTGCACTGCTGCTGGGTCACTTTGGTGGTGTTCAGTGGTGCCTGTTCTGAGCTAACATACGCAGGACACCACCTACTAAGCCCCCTACTGACGACAGTATTAGCTCAGTCGCGGAGCCAGACTGAGTGAGTCACCCACCTGAGGTGGCGGCCACCACAACGTCCTGTCAAGGACCTTTTTCCGTGAACCCCCAACCCCAAAGGCTTTGACATAAACTCACCACAAGCACAGAAGTGTGTAGGGAAACCGAACCTGAGGTCACCGTGAGACCAGAGCAACCAGGGCCACGGAATTATAGGCTTTTTTTTTAATTGCATGATAATCAATGACGATGAGGATGATGTAATGATGTTGCTATGAAGTGCGTATGCTTTAAGACTAGGAAACAGAGGTATGCTCTACACCGTCTATATCATATCCTGGCGTCAACGGGTCCCCGAGAGATACAGACACCTGCAGTGTTGGTCAGGTAATTTGAGCAACACTCTCAAAATCACATCCATAAAGTGGATGAAGCTCGACGGTGTGCTTCCAGTCTTCCCAATGAGCCCATAGCACACTCTCTCTGGGTAGGAGCCGGCCAGAGTCCAAAAACTCCTAAAGGCGTAAAATGGAATTCGAACGCACAACCTTCCAGTAACCGTAACGAAAAGCGTTAACCACAGCGCCAAACGACTGGTTAGAATGGCATCTTTGGGTATAATTCAACCCCACCCCTCATCTTTTTCCTCAGGCATATTACGCCTCCAGACAGTTTTGAAATAATGCTTTCACCACCTCCGATTACAACCTGTCTCTTCACACCTATCTGTTATGTATCTCTCTGTATATTTAACGTGCAGGAAAGCTTTTCTCACCTATAATCATATCACAAAATGATAAAGGGCCTCCATTTGCTTTTCATTTTCTTTCTTTTTCTTTCATTTTATATATATATTTTTTTTTTAGCATTTGAGCAACACCTACTTTTCACAAATATCAGCATATTATAATTTTTTTGTCAGCGCGACTACAGAGTTAGACTGCAGGTAACTATAATTAGTGGCACATTTCCACAGGCGTTTTTGCGTCCAAAAGTGAAAGTGGCAAAGTAAGCGAAAGTAATGTGGCTATAGAAATGAATTGGGGGCGAACCGCCTTGGCAGTGGGTCGGTTCATTTGCGCATTATATCACAAATGATGGCGTCTTTTGTTGCAGCCATAGACGAGTAGGCACGCGGGTTCTTTAGCCAGGAATGGGTATATATTTACCATATTAGTTTCTGGCGAACCTGTTCGTCTTCGGTTTTTTTTTTCTTTTCTTTTTTATTAGTTCTGTCTGTCTGTCTGTCTGTCTGTTTCTGTCCGTCTGTCTGTCTGTTTCTGTCCGTCTGTCTGTCTGTCTATCTGTCTGTCTGTCTGTCTGTCTGTCTGTCTGTCTGTCTGTCTGTCTCTCTCTCTCTCTCTCTCTCTCTCTCTCTCTCTCTCTCTCTCTCTCTCTCTCTCTCTTCTCTCTCTCTCTCTCCCTGAAAAGGGCGGGGACTGGATGTAAAAAAGCACACGAGTGCTTATCTATTATCCTCGAATAAAATACTTTGCCTTGCCTTGCCTTGCCTTGCCTTGCCTTGCCTTGTCTCTCTCTCTCTCTCTCTCTCTCTCTCTCCTCTTCTCTCTCTCTCTCTCTCTCTCTCTCTCTCTCTCTCTCTCTCTCTCTCTCTCTCTCTCTCTCTCTCTCTCTCTCTCTCTCTTCTCCGTCTTATTATCTATCATCTTCCTTCTTCTCCTCCTTTTTCGATTTTTTTTCTTCTTCTCTTCCATCCTCTTCCCCATTCTTCTTATTTATTTTATACTACCTTAAGTCAACGCAGAGTTCTCTGCGTGAAATTCGGGCTGCCTTCCCCGGGTAGAGCGCGTCGCCACAAGAGCAGCGCCATCCATTATTTTTGTGTTTTTTCCTGTCTGCAACTGTTTTTGTTTCCCTATCAGAGTAGCTTTTTTCTCCAGAATTTTGCCAGGAACAACTCTTTTGTTGCCATGGGTTGGTTTTTTTAACGTAACACACAGCACCTCGGTTTATTGTCTCATCCGAAAGACTAGCATCCACACCACCACTCGTGGTCTAATGGATGAGCCAAAAGTTTGGGGCCCAAACGGGGATCAAACCACCTCACACTTCCGACCTGGACTTTTCGCTTTCTAGGCAGGTGCGTTACCTCTAGACCACCGATCCAGTTCTTTTTCTTCTTTGAACTCTTTGAATTCTTCTTCTACTTCTTCTTGTTCTTCCTCGCCTTCGGACAGAAAGACAGACATACAAGACGGAGGCAGGCAACGTGAGGGGTCTACCAGTACAGAGAACCGATAGGCATCAACAAGCACCGCCTGCACACACGTGTATATACATACACCCAGACACACAGGGAAATACTGGCACACGTGTACATACACTCAGACACACAGGGAGAATACTGACACGTTATGAAGTTCTGTCTTATCTTTCGGTGAGACAAGTGATGAAGATTCTGTATAGTTCTTTATCAAAGACAATTGAGGAACATTCTTTATCTTCTTTATCTTTTTTTTCAATGACAAATCGTGTACATTATATAATTCTTTATCAGTGGCAAATGGTGAATTTTCTGTATAGTTCTTTATCAATGACCAGCGATGCACATTCTAAATAATTCTTTATCAATGAGAAATCATTAACATTATATCATTCTTTATCAGTGACAAATGGTGAATGTTCTGTATAGTTCTCTATCTATGACAAGTGATGAACATCCTGTATAATTCTTTATCAGTGACAAGTGATGAACATCCTGTATAATTCTTTATCAATGACAAGTGATGAACATTCTATATAATTCTTTACCAATGACAAGTGATGAACATTCTATATAATTCTTTATCAGTGACAAATTATGAACATTATATATAATTCTTTACCAATGACAAGTGATGAACATTCTATATAATTCTTTATTAGTGAAAGAATAATGATGAACGTTCTCTATTGTCTCTTTTAGTGAGACAAATGATAAACTTTCTATATAAAGCTTTATCAATGACAATTGATGAACTTTCTATATGTTCTTTATCAATGACAAATTATGAACATTCCTTTTTTTTAAAACCAATAACAAGTGGTCAATGTGCTATATCTTCTCTAGCAATGACAAGTGATGAACATGAACTATATCTTCTTTATCAATGACAGATGATGAACATTTCTTTTTTCTCAATAACAAATGATGAACATTCTATGTTTTCTCTAGCTAGGACAAACAATGAACATTTTATATCAGGTACAAATGATGAGGGGGTCAGAGTTGTCAGAGCACTCGCTTTCCCCAAGTCAAGTTAACCAGTTGGATGGGTGACCATTTGTGCACCTTGGCTTCAGTACAGTCCCCTCAGTTCACCCAGCTGTAAATGGGTATCTGCCCTCTTTAGGGTCAGGGAAGGTAAAGTAGCCAGGGAGAGGAGATGGGCGCCACCCTCAATATGCTGGCCCCTAGAGAAGCTGAGGTCTCTGATGCCTCGCTCCCCTACGACTGCTTAGGTTACGGGACATTTTTACCTTTTCACCTTTACTACAAATGAAGAGCATTCTTCTATCTTTCTTATCAGTAAACAAGTGATGAACATTCTATATATTTTCTTCCAGGGACAAGTGGTGAAGGTTCTATATCTTTTCTTTTGGTGACAGACACAACAATGACAACAACAGCAACAACAACAAACAACAAACAACAACTACAATCTGTGTTCCTCTGTCTCTCCTAAATAATATCATAGTTTCCTTCTTCTTCTTCTTCTTGGCCGCCTCACTGTGACGTAGTTTCCATCCAGTCTAATGATCATCATAGTAAAGATATAATGATATAATAATAACAATGACTCCAGCTAGGTTAAGAGCCGTGGGAACCACCACATTCATTACGTTATCTGCACGGATCGTGTGGCTAAAACAGGCCTCCTGAAGTAGTCCATTCTTCTTCCTCCTGGCCATAATTATCTTACTGGGTCATTGGTTAATGAGAATAAAATATACATATAAATATAAATACAAGGAAAGTGGCGGGCCAGCCAGCCAGCCAGGCTTCAATGGGGAAAGTTTCCCACACATGCTGGTATGGTGTGGTGTTGGTGTACCTGGGGTAAACTCTACCTACCCACGTCAAAATGTCCCCCAAAGGGCTTTTTGTGGGATTTGTTTTGTTTTGGGTTTTTTTGTTGGTTAATTGTTGTTGTTGTTGGTGGTGGTGGTGGTGGTGGTGGTGGTGGTGATGGTGGTGGTGGTGGTGGTGGGTGGTGGTGGTGGTGTGGTGTGTGTGTGTGTGTGTGTGTGTGTGTGTGTGTGTGTGTGTGTGTGTGTGTGTGTGTGTAATTTCTTCTGCTGGTGCTTCTTCTTATTGGTGTTGTTGTTGATTGTTCGTACCTACGTACGTGCGTACGTACTTACGTTTGTTCGTTCGTTCGTTCGTTCGTTCGTTCTTCTTCTTCTTCTTCTCTTCTTCTTCTTCTTCTTCTTCTTCTTCTTCTTCTTCTTCTTCTTCGCAATTCTTCTTCGCAATTCTTCTTCTTCTTCTTCGCAATTCTTCTTCTTCTTCGCAATTCTTCTTCTTCTTCGCAATTTTTTTTCTTCTTCTTCTTTTTCTTCTTCTTCTTCTTCTTCTTCTTCTTCTTCTTCTTCTTCTTCTTCTTCTTCTTCGTCTATTTAGTAATGTATTTTCTTATTTCCACATAAGATCAAGGGGCAGTCTTACAATGAATCTGAATCCTCAGAAACAGACAACAAATACAAATGTCACCAAAAGCACATACAAAGAAATAACCCACTAAACAATAAACAAAAAAACAAAACAAAAATCAGCTCAACTCAACTGTCTCCATCGCCGCTGTCCTCGGTTGGAGCTCCACGCAATGCCACCAGGGTTCTCCATCTTTCTTTGTTTCTGCTGAGTTCTACGATCTCCTGTAACCCTATCAGACCACTGACCTCAATGATGTTGGCAAAGTAGGATGTTGGTGGTCTGCCTCTTTTCTTGCTTCCCTCAAACATTACCTTGGAGAACTGTCATCGTCAGACTTGTCTGTGTGTTTCTGTTTGGGTTACCAACATATCTTAGCCTACGCTTATCAAGTTCAGTCATCATTATTTGTCTTTGTAATTGTACTGAGAGTTCATCCAGAATGCTTTTATTTGATCTCCTGTTTGACCATATGACTCTTAGATGTTACCTGTAGAACCACATAATAGCTGCATTTATGTTGTGTCTTTCTAATTTTTATAGTGTCCAGTCTTCTGACCCATTCAACAATGTAAGGTAGGATAGTTGTTTTGACAATTTCTAATTTTGAGATATTAAGGTATGCCCATGTATTTCCAAATAGTGTTTCGCTGAATAATCCTTTGCTTGGCCATTTGACGAAAATTTAACTCACCAGTACAAAGTGCCAAGAGAGACTGGATAGAATTGACAGAAGCACTGTGGGACATGATTAAAGGCATTGGGACATGTAAAAAAAAGGTAAAGGTAAAGGTGTCCCATAACCTATGTGGTCAGAGGAGAGCAAAGCATCAGAGACAGTTTCTCTAGGGGGTCAGTGTATTGAGAGCTGCGCCCATCTCCTCTCCCTCGCTGCTTTACCTTCCCTGACTCTAAAGAGGGCAGGTGCCCATTTACAGCTGGGTGAACTGGGGAACTGTACTGAAGCCAAGGCACACAAACGGTCACCATCGAAATGATAACCACACTTGGCGCTGCTTAACCTTGACTGGGGAAAAGTAAGTGCTCTGACCACTGAGCTATTCTGTCCCCTTTAGGACAGGACAGACAGAAAAAAACAAGACATGGTACAAAACAAATCACAACATTTGAACATAATAATTCAGTTCTTAACATCTCAGAAATGCACACACACACACACACACACACACAGAGTTCAGGAAAAAAAAAAAAAACTTTGGGTGGCTGGGGACGGACAAATCTAAAGGGGGAGGGGGACCTCATTCTATAGCTTCACCGTCTCTTCAGCTATGTTTAATTAATTGGCTCCTGTCAGCCATTGGTCACACGTTACGTAAGCAGTGTCAATGGAGTGACTCTTGACCTTTCGAAGAAGGCTACGTGACCTTGACACTGCCCTTGACCTTGCTCTCTTAGCCTCTGATTGGCGACTGTCTGTTGGGGATATTAATATATGTTATATGCGCCAGTCCATAAGTGTTTGAGTATAGATGCTCTCTCTCCTCTCTCTCTCCTCTCTCTTCCTCTCTCTCTCTCTCTCTCTCTCTCTCGTATTCTCTTATTTCGAGGATAATGGAATAAGCGCCCATGTGCTTTTTTTTTATATCCAGTCCCCCTGTGTATCCGGTTGTGTAAATTTTGTCATCCTGTCCCACTGGCATCCTGGCCTACTCTTCCAAAAAGCGGAACAGGTTTTAACATGTGTGTGCAAGATGTTCTGCGTGCCTTCGCACACGGACCTCGGTTTATAGTCTCATCGAAGGACTTTAGTGGGGGGGGCGGAAAGAAGACAAAAGAAGACCTAAAGAAGAATAAAATCAAGAAAAGGAAGAAAGACTGACAGAACGAAAGAAAAGAAAAAAAAGACTGACAAAAAGACAGAAAGATAGACATACATACCAACACCAACACCACAAACAACCACAAACAAAACAACAATAGAATCAACAATAAATATTTTTTTAAATGTAGATCTATTGCAAAAAAAAACTCAACAAAATCAAACCAAAAAAAACAAGAACAAAAAACGAAAACGGAAATGAAAAATAAAAATCCTGCATTCTCTAAGTAGACAATGAATCACCACTAAATTAAACAAGTCACCCTCACCCCTCACCCCCCCCCCCCCCCCCCCCTTTACCTACTTTACTCTCTTACATAATCATACGTTGATATCTCTACTACTACAAGCCTGCATGGGGCATGTCGCCCTATTTGTAAGAAAACTTGCGCAGGTCTTGTACCGATTACATACATAGATTTCAAACACAGGCTCTTAGGGTTACACTCCTGTACTAGCTTGCATGTGATGTAGTACCTTCTACAGAGTGCGGGTCGGAAAATTTTTTGTGTTAATTTCATAGAGTTTTTGAAAGTATATTTTAAAAAATGCACTGCGCATTTGTTTTGGGGATTGAGGACATAGAGCAATACTAGGCAGTCACGAGAAAGTTGGAAATGATAATCAAAATAAGGATTGCTTGTGTTCCTACAGCGTTGACTCTGCGCATGTATATTGCGGTTAGGAAGCTAGCAGACA
>CM060342.1:31952836-31955336 GCA_030674155.1 Stramonita haemastoma
GACAGACAGACAGACAGACAGACAGACAGACAGACAGACAGACAGACAGACAGACAGACAGACAGACAGACAGACAGACACGGACAGACAGACACGGACAGACAGACAGACACGGACAGACAGACAGACAGACAGGCAGGCAGGCAGGCAGGCAGGCAGACAAAGACAGAGACCGAGACCGACAGACAGACAGAGGCAGAGACAGAAATAGAGAGGCAGAGACAGAAATAGAGAGAGAGAGAGAGAGAGAGAGAGAGAGAGAAGAGAGAGAGAGAGAGAGAGAGAGAGAGAGAGAGAGAGAGAGAGAGAGAGAGAGAGGGACAGAAACAGAGAGAGAGACAGAGACAGAGACAGAGAAAGAGGAGATAGAGGGGGGAGAGGGAGAGGCAAAGCAAGCAGACGAACAGAGACTCAATGAGTCTGGAGAGATGTGGAGGTAAAAAAAAAAAATAGCACCCCCCCCCCCCCCCCCCCCACCGTATATGACAGTAGGGTGGAGATGCAGATAGACAGGTAAGCAGACAGACAGACAAAGAGGTACAGGGATGAACAGACAGGCAGACAGAACACTCACTCACGCGCGTGCGCATACACATACACACACACTAACACACACACTAACACACACACTAACACTAACACATACACACTCACACACACAAAAACACACACACACACTAACACACACACTAACATACACACACTAACACATACACACACATACACACACACTATCTAATGCCAAAATCTGATATTTCTTAAAAGGAATATTATTATCAAAGGCTAGTATTTACACTTAAAGTGAAAAGACTTTGAATTAAAGAACGAACGAAGGAACGAAAACACACGCGGGCGCGGGCGCGGGCGCGCGCGCGCATACACCACACACACACACACACACACACACACACACACACACACACACACACACACACACACACCCCCCGAGTATAGTAGAGTAGAGTAGAGTAGAGCAGAGCAGAGTAGAACAGAGCAGAGCAGAGCAGAGCAGAGCAGAGCATTATTTTCAGGATAACGGAATAAGCAATTATGTGCTTTTTTTTTTTTACAGCCAGTCCTCGTGTGTGTGTAGTTTTGGTCAATTTTGTCATCCGTTCCCACCATACACAATGACATACTCTTCTGAGAAGCGGAACAGGATTTAACGTGCGCGCAAGATGTTCTGCCTGCGTTCGCACACGGGGCCTCGGTTTATAGTCTCATCCGAAGTAGATACGAGTAGAACAGACGACAACTATGCGGAGTTATAAAGGAAAAGCATCTTTGGAGTAGAACCAGCAGTTGAGAGAGACAGACAGACAGACAGACAGACAGACAGACAGACAGACAGACAGACAGACAGACAGACACAGACACAGACACAGAGATAGACAGACAGACAGAGAGAGGGGAACAGAGATCAAATCAAATTTAAATCAAATTTTTATTTCCAGATGGTACATTGAATAAGCATTGATCCGCTTTTTTTTCTTCATCAAGCCATCTATCTAAAGCAACAACAACAAAAAAAAGCAAAAAACAAAAAACACACCCCAACCCCTAACAGAGAGACAAAGAGAGAGAGAGAGGGGAGGGGGAGGGAGGAGGAGGGGAGGGGGGAGAGAGAAGAGAGTGAGAGAGAACACAGAGAAAGACAGAGAGAGAGGGGGGAGGAGGAGGAAGAGAGAGGAGAGAGAGAGAGAAGAGAGAGAGAGAGAGAGAGAGAGAGAGAGGAGAGAGAGAGAGAGAGAGAGGAGACAGAGACAGAGACAGAGACAGAAGACAGAGAAAGAGACAGAGAGACAGAGAAGACAGAGACAGACAGACAGAAGACAGACAGACAGACAGACAGACAGACAGAGACAGATAGAGGAAGGAGAGATGAGACAGAGACGAAGAGACAAGACAGAGAACAGACACAGAGGAGAGACAAGAGAGACAGATAGAGAACAGACAGAGAGAGACAGAGAGAGACAGATAGAAACAGATAGAAACAGAGACAGAGAGAGACAAGCAGACAGACAAAGACAGGAGACAGAGAGACAGACAGAGACAGACAGAGACGAGAGAGATAGAACAGATAGAACAGAGACAGAGACGACAGAGAGACAGACAGAGACAACAGAGACAGACAGAGACAGACAGAGTGAGACACAGACAGGAGAGAACAGAGAGAGACACAGAAAGAGAGTGAATGATGAGCATTTAACCTGCAACACTAGGCCAAAGCATAGCATAGGCATAGAAGATCTACATGTATAAGAAAGAAAAGATAAGAGGGGGGAGGGAAGGAAGAGGTAGGGTAGGGGTGAGGAGGAAGTGGGTAAAGAAAGTGAGGGGGTATAGGCAGGCCTAGGGGGTAGGGGGGGTGGAAGGTTATAAGGGAAAGTGTGGAGGGGGAAGGAGGGGGGGGGGGAGGGGGGGGGGTGGGGGGGCCAAGAGTGCAGTAAATCATCTAGCAGTCATAAAAGGATGATTGGCATCGTCTGAGGGCGTCACA
>CM060342.1:31962836-31965336 GCA_030674155.1 Stramonita haemastoma
GGCTGTTGTGCCGTTGTTGTTGTTATTGTATAATAGTAGCAAAATGTCTGACACTTTTTTATATTTCGGTTCAAAACAAAACAATACAACAGCAACAACAACAATGCACAAAGCATTAGGCAAGCACACAAAAAACCTTAAAAATAAACAAACAGGTAACTCAAAACAAAACAAAAAAAGAAAAATAGGGGGGGGGGGGGGGGGGGACCTTAAAAAATAAATGATTTGAATCTTTTGTTATCTCTATACCCCCCTCCCCCCCCCCCCCACCCCCACACCCACACACACTCCCAAGCAAAAAAAAAAAAAAGCAAGCAAACAAAACAAAACAAACTTACACACCCTAAAAAAAAACTACTACCAACCACCGTCACTTACAAAATCAAAACAAACAGCAAAAGAAAACCAACAAATCAAAAGAAGACCACCCCCCTCCTTCCCCAATACAGTCTATATATATATATATATATATAGTAGTAGTAGTAGTAGTTAGTAGTAGTAGTAGTAGTAGTAGTAGTAGTCACTGTTTTCTGGGCGTATTTTGTTACTTTTGTTTTGTCCTGGCTCAAATCTAAGGTTTCACCAATGGGGAGACTTTGGGGTATGCAACCGTTTTTTTTTTTTTCCCACCAGTAAAAGCAATCCCCATTCCATACCAGATACATAAAACAACTTAATTTGCAACGACAAAGAAAAACAACACCAACAAAAAACAAAAACTAAAAGTTTTGGCATAGATCTAGCCCTGTCGACCACAGAGGCCAGCCATATCGAGGCTAGCTGTAACTTCAAAAAACTAAACAACAGATTTTAAAACTGTGCAGCTGAATACAAATTAAGTTTTTTTTTGGGGGGGGTAGGAGTGAACGTAGAGGGGCATATAAGGAGAATAAGGAGAGAGAAAGTAAGAATTGAGAGAGAGAGAGAGCAGAGGGACAGAGACAGAGACAGAGAGACAGAGAGAGAGGAGGTATAAATAAGTTGGGGGGGGGGGGGGGTGGTGATGGGGCGTGTTGGCGTTGGGGCGCCAAATGCAATGAATAAAGAAAGACCCATTTTCCAAGTTTCCACTTTTGCCACCAGGTGTACTCGCAGACTCTCGCCTTGTTTTGTCTTGAAGGTGCCATAACCAATCTATCTCAGCTTGAGGACTCGGGGCAAAAAGCTGTCTGTGTCAGTCAGTGATGTCAGCCCAGTGCAGCAGAGTGCCTACAGTAACATGTCGTTATGGTGTTTAAAAAAAAATAATAAAAAAATATTTTTAAAAAAAATATATATATATAAATAAATAATAATATAATAATAATAATATAATAAATAAAATAATAATAATAATAATAAATAATAATAATAATAATAATAATAATAATAATAATAATAATAATAATAATAATAATAATAATAATAATAATGAAAAAAAAAACATTTTCAAAAATTCTGTTGAGTTTTTTTTGTCTTCAGCCATGACAAGCTTTTAACAGAACAATCTACAGGGGAGAGAGAGAGAGAGAGAGAGAGAGAGAGAGAGGAGAGAGAGAGGAGAGAGAGAGAGAGAGAGAGAGGAGAGAGAGAGAGAGAGAGAGAGAGAGAGAGAGAGAGAGAGAGAGAAATCACCCGAAGTCGGAGTATGGATGGCTGACTGAATATCTATGTGGCAAGGCACTTGGAAAACAGTCATAGAGGCAAAGTTCTCATTCAGTGTAATTCCATGAGGTTTTGATGGTGTTTTTTTGTTTCTTTGTTTCTTTGTTTTTTGGTTTGGTTTGGTTTGGTTTGGTTGGTTTGGTTTTGGTTTGGTTTTTGGTTTGGTTTGGTTTGGTTTGGTTTGGTTTTGGTTTGGTTCATGGTTGTTTGGTTTGGTTTCTTGTTTTGTTCTTGTTCCTCAGCTAGAGCTCTGAGGTTCACCAGTGGTGAGATTTTTGCGTGTGCGGCCATTCACAATTGACGTAACTTGGAGCTCTGGCTAGGAATGAAAGAAAATGAACAAGAAAAAAAAAGAACTCTTCGCTGATACAAAAAATACCATAAAAAAACCACTTTCCGATTCCCAGATAAAATCTACACATCTAAGATACAACGTTTATCTTGTCTCAGTGGGTGAATGTGGTTGTGGGTTGTTGTTGTTTTTTTTCGTCTTCGATTTGAAATAAACACTTTAATCATTGCTAAATTTCTTGATGAAAGTTCTCCAGTTTGGCAGATGCAATAGATCAATGTTTTACAACCGTTTTGCAGGATATAGATCTATTAGATACATGTATTCTTTTCTATTTCAGTATGAAGCATGATAAGCATTGTTGTTGTTGTGTTGTTTTATTATTGTTGTTATTGGAAACGTTTGGATGTCGTGCATTCATTCCTCTGTGACACTTCGGGAATTGAGCAAAAAAGCCTAACCATATAAATTTTCTTTTCGTATAATATCAATTGTATATGTACAATCTCTCTCTCTTCTCTCTCTCTCTCTTCTCTCTCTCTCTCTCTCTCTCTCTCTCTCTCT
>CM060342.1:31970336-31981799 GCA_030674155.1 Stramonita haemastoma
TCTTGCCTCTCTATATCTTTCCCTGTCATCTCTTGCCTCTATATCTTTCCCTGTCTTTCTTGCCTCCTATATCTTTCCCCTATCCTTGCCTCTCTTTATTTTTTCCTGTCTATCTCTTGCCTCTCTATATCTTTCCCTGTCTATTTCTTGCCTCTCTATAATTATATTTCCCTGTCTCTGTCTATCCCCTTTGTCTTCCTGTATAATTATTTCTTATTTCCCTGAATCTCCATGTGTTTCTTTTCTCTCCCTACATTTTTTTTTTTTCCTCGTCTTCTATGTCTCCCTTCCTACCCTGCATATGATATATGTATGTAAGTGTGTGCGTGTGTGTATGTGGTGTGTATGTGTGTGTTTGTGTGAGAGTGTGTGTGAGTGTGTCGTGCGCGCACGGGCGCGCGCGCTGCGGCGCGTGTGTGTGTGTGTCGCTGCAACTGGTGTATATGATTGATTTGAATCATTATGCAAACTGGAAGTGGAACCCAAACAAAGCATGGCAGAGAGACAGAGAGACAGAGATAAAGAGCTCTGTACATGTAAAAATGAATGAAGTCAATAACTACAAATCAGAAGGCACACACTACACACACACACACACACACACACACACACACACACACACACACACACACACACCCACACACACACACACACACACAAACACACACAAAACACACACACACACACACCCCAACACACACACACACACACACACACACACACACACACACACACACACACACACACACACACACACACACACACACACACACACACACAACGCATTGAATTGATCTTGTATTGAAATATCACAGCTGCTTATAAATGCACAGTCACACCACAAAAAGCTCATTTTTCAGTTCATCCTTAGCCTCAATTATGACATCATACAAAGTTTTGGGTGAAGAGTGATAAAACCACCCCATGTAATTTTGACCCTGCCACAAAAGAATCAGAGACACTAAACGGAGCTGGTGTGCTTTGATGGATATTGGCGTTGAAATAGAAACTGTTAAAAAGTGATAGGTAAAAAGGTAAAGGTGTTCCATAACCGTTGTGGTAGTAGGGGAGCGAGGCATCAGAGACCTCAGCTTCTCCAGGGGCCAGCATATTGAGGGCGGCGCCCATCTCCTCTCCCTCGCTGCTTTACCTCCGGGGACCCTAAACAGGGCAGGTACCCATTTACAGCTGGGTGAACTGGGGGACTGTACTGAAGCCAAGGCACGCAAATGGTCACCCATTCAACTGGTAACCACGCTCGATGCTGCTTAACTTGACTTGGGGAAAGCAAGTGATAGAAAAAAAAATATATATAAATAAATTGAATTCATAGATAAAAACTTTAAAAAATAACAGCAAACTAATCAAAACAAAAGACAAAGTACCATTATTGATAATATCATCAACAACAACAGCAGCAGCAGCAGTGACAACAAGAACAACAGTAACAGCAGCAACAGCTACAACAGCAGCAACAGCAACAACCGCAGCAACAGCAACAACCATCAATAAAACCCGATCAACCCTTCCCCTCTCTCTCTCTCTCTCTCTCTCTCTCTCTCTCTCTCTCTCTCTCTCTCTCTCTCTCTCACACACACACACACACACACACACACACACACACACACACACACACACACACACACACACACACACACACACACACACAACACACCGCAACACAACACACCGCAACACAACAACACAACAACACAACACAACACAGCACATCACACCAGCACCTTGCACATACATACAAATACAACATACATATTTCAAATAAAGCCTCACTCGACAAAACATACACTATAATATTTCTTTTGAACAATAACGGCACCCCATCTTTTTTTATATTTTATTAGAGTCGTCATCATCACGATCCAGCCCCGGGGGCATGAAAAACGCATGTGGGATTAGTTCCACATTGTTACACCGGTAAAATGGTGCCAGTTTGCTCCCCTGTGGCTTTAGCGAAATTTTATGCAGTCAATAACTACCCGAAAAATACAAGAGGATTTCAAACACTCGCGCACGTCAATGCATGAATTTTAATGTCCCCCACCGCGACGGTAATATCAAATGCCGTTTGCTGAGGGCTCCGTGTGTGGTCGGGACTATGAGAGTGACTTTCCGTTTAACATTTTCTGTCTGAATTGTGAGGTTTTGGCTGCGTACAAAAATCATACTACTGTTGCTGCTGCTGCTGCTGCTGCGCTCTCTCTCCTCTCTCTCTCTCTCTCTCTCTCTCTCCTCTCTCTCTCTCTCTCTCTCCTTCTCTCTCTCTCTCTCTCTCTCTCTCTCTCTCTCTCCGCTATAATTGTGTCACAGGCACTGAGAAATTTATCCTTTCAACCGATTCTTGATCAAAGCATAATTAATAAATCGATGCGGCGGTGGTGAAGTTTCGGGTGCATGCATGATGATAACTATTATGTTGTGTGCCTCTTTCTAATTGCAAAACTGCTAGACGCTGATGTGAATAAGTGCAGAATCTTTAACGTGTACATGTGATTTGCTCCTCCTCCTCCTCTTTTTCTTCTTCTTCGGCGTGGGAACAGTAAGACAGGATTGTCACGGACGATAAAAAGGCGTCCCCATAACCTATGTGGTCTTACGAGAGCGAGGGGCGTCAGAGACCTCATCTTCTCTAGGGGCCAGCATGTTGGGAGCAGCGCCCATCTCCCTCTCCCTCGCTGCTTTACCTTCCCTGACCCTAAAGAGGACAGGTACCCATTTTACAGCTGGGTGAACTGGGGAAACTGTACTGAAGCCAAGGCGCGCAAATGGTCACCACCCATCCATTGGTAACCACGCTGCTTAACCTTAGCCTTGGGTAGAAAGCGAGTGCTCTGACCACTGAGCTTCTAGACTATCCCGTCCCCTTGAAAGACTTAAACGATAACAATTCTCTCCTATACAGAAATCGGACGCGCTGGGTTTTGCCTGACTTGTCAGGCGCTTAAAAACACGGCAGTACAACGCATTAATTTTCACTTCAACGACAGACAACAATAGTTGCTATCTGAGCATTCGACGACGACGACGACGACGACAACGACGAAATAGAAGATGGTAACATCTGATGGCGTCTCGGGTCCCATACAAAGAGATGATAATCTGGAACTTTTTCGGGGTTGACAGATGTGGAGGGATGGAGATGTGGATCTGACACCAACACAGCAAGACTGTGGGGGGGGGGGGGTCTGTAGGGGGTCGGCGGTGGAGGGGGGGTTGGGGGGGCTGCTGTGAACACTACTGCTACTGCTCACTGGACAGTCTTGGTGTGGGGGGGGGTGGGGGTGTGTTGTGTGGTGTTGGGTGTGTGGTGTGGGTGTGTGGTGGGTGTGTGTGTGTGTGTGTGTGTGTGTGTTGTGTGTGTGTGTGTGTGTGTGTGTGTTGTAGTGTGTGTGTGTGTGTGTGTGTGGAGTGTGTGTGTGTGTGTGTGTGTGTGTGTGTGTGTGTGTGGGTGTGAATGTGTGTGTGTGTTTGGGGGAGGGGGGGGGGGCGGTGAGAGAGCTTGTATGCAGAGTTCTGCCTGGGCTCTTTTTGTCCGAGTATCAAGAGTGACAAAAGGCTTCCTTTCTCTCGTTCCGCAGTTTGTCTGTGGGGTTCTGTGTGCTTCGCAAAGCTCTGTTGCTTCTTTAGCACCAGTGCTGCTTAGGGAACCATCATGGTTGTTCACAGTCACAGTCCTCCTTTTTTTTGGGGGGGGGGGGGGGGCTTTCGCTAACTCCTTGGCATTTTATTCAGAGATCACATCACTAATAAAGAAGTGAAAACTAGAATAAAGAATGCCATCGGTCCATATGAAGAGCTCCAATCTACAATGAAAAAAAACGCAAGCTAAAGTGGTTCGGGCACGTCACAAGATCATCTGGACTGGCCAAGACAGTTTTACAGGGAACAGTAAGAGGAGGGAGACGAAAAACGAAGCAGACAGAGAAAATAATGGGAAGACAACACCAGAGAGTGGACAGGCCTTGGGAATGGGCGGAACGACCTGCTACGGAGGGCGGAGGACCATGGGGAGTAGAGGAAGCTGGTTGCTAATCTTCAGTTACCCCCACGGTCCACGGGACCACAGGACAGGTGAAGGTGAAGGTGAAGTTCAATTTTACTGCAGACCTGCCAATGTTTTATTTCCTCTTGTGCATGCAGTTACACATTCAGATCAATTAGGAACACACACACACACACACACACACACACACACACACACACACACACACACACACACACACACACACACACACCCCAACGCGCACACGCACACACACACACAAATCCCGTAAACCAGATTTTTTAATGGTTGGTTTACCGGATACAAGAAAACACTTCTCGTACATACCAAACTTCAAACAGGACAGACATTGCATTCTGCAGTTTACGGCTAATAACTCGTTATGTTGCGTTTATTCTTACGTGTTTGGAGTATTCGTGCAATATTCAAGGATCATTTATGGAGTGTATTTCTATCTATCTTATGTATCTATTATCTTCTATCTATCTATCTATCTATCTAATATCTATCTATCTAAAAAAAAATCTAACTATCTATCTATTGTAGTTCTTATTGTTTCCCTGATCCTTCTTTTTCTCTCCTTCCACCTCCTCTTGCTCCTCCTCTCTCTCTTTCCCTCTATTCTGTTTTTCTCTTTTCTTTGTCCATCTCTTCTTACCCTCTTCAGGAGCTGAAAAAGATAATAACAGCCCGCACCTTATTCCTCTCACTCACTCCCTCTCTCTCTTTTTAAATGTTATAGCTTTGTGCTCATTATGGTCAAATCATACGACTGGTTGATTTATTCACAAATTTTGATTTTCATAGCTGTATAATTGAATTACGCGTTTGGATTGATTGGTTGATTGATTCACTTTTTTTAATTTTTTTTTTATGAGGGCTGGATGAAAACAAGCCACCATTGTGCTTAATCGTTTCCCTCAATAAAAATGTTCATCATTCATTCATTCATTCATTCATTCATTCATTCATTCATTCATTCATTCATTCATTCTATCTATCCCGTAGTCTGGCGACTGTAGGGGCACCCCTGAAGACTTGACAACCTGTTACTTCCTCCATCCTCTCTGTGTTCCATTGTACACAAGTTGATAACAGGGCAGATAATAGAGTGACTGTCATTCTTGGGTGGCGGAGCATTCATGCTATAGTTGAGGATCATTTGTGGAGTGTTAGATAACAGTAACTCTTATCTATCTATCCCTTACTCTGACGACCGTGCGGGCACCCCTGAAGACTTGACAACCAGTTCCCTCCATCCCTCTCTCTGTTCTGCCTTTCTCAAAGTTTTGTTGAGTTCTAGGCCTGTCTCCATTCGGTGCTGATTTGTCCTCCCATCTCTTCCTTGGTCTGCCTCTTTTTCTTCCTCCTTGGACAGTCAGTGCCTTGCAGTATTGATTTTGCTAGTCCTTTTGATCTTGTGACATGCCCGTACCATTTAAGTTTGTAATTCTTATCCATCATTATGTGGGTTTTTATGCTGCTTTGGAAGATTATGGCCAGTGACGTCATCTTGGTGACAGGCATACCAACATGGAGGGGCACGTCTGGGTGACATGACGTCAGATTTTTTGGTCAGTGATTTTTCCTCACTATGTATGTGAAGACATGAATGCACTCTCTCTCTCTCTCTCTCTCTCTCTCTCTCTCTCTCTCTCTCTCTCTCTCTCTCTCTCTCTCTCTCTCTCTCTCTCTCCTTTTTGACTTCTTTTTTTTTGATGACAGAATATTCATATTAGAAAAAAAACAAAACCGTTGAAACTTTCCATTAAACCAATCCTATAAACTTGAAGGGTTACCTCCCTTGATATAATGTGTATGTGCGTGTGTGCGTGCGTGCGTACGTGTGTGTATACGCGCGCGTGTGCGTGTACGCCTGCTGTGCGTGTGTGTGGTGTGTTTGAGTCTGACTGACTGTATAGTTCATGAATGCATCATTGCCTGCAGTTCTGCACCCATGCTTTCCATCATGCAAGATCGTGCCAGCCTCCATTCGCACATACCTACATATAAAACTCACACGTTTACGCACGCTCTCTCTCTCTCTCTTTTCTCTCTCTCTCTCTCTCTCTCTCTCTCTCTCTCCTCTCTCTCTCTGTCTCTCTCCCTCTGTCTCTCTCTGTGTCTCTATGTCTCTCTCTCTCTCTGTCTCTCTCTGTCTCTCTGTCTCTGTCTCTCTGTCTCTCTCCCTCTGTCTCTCTCTCTGTCTCTCTATCTCTCTCTATGTCTCTCTATGTCTTCTCTCTTCTCTGTCTCTGTCTCTGTCTGTCCTCTCTCTCTCTCTCTCTCTCTCTCTCTCTCTCTCTCTCTCTCTCTCTCTCTCTCTCTCTCTCTCTCTCTCTCTCCTACCAGAACCGCTGCTTAACTCTGAATTGCTGATCACAGGCAGGAATCGATCAGAGATGGCCGAAAGCAGTTCTCAAAACCAATCACATTCCTGCCAAGCTACCTCCCAAAGCTCTCTAGCTTACCTTCCAGGTTAAACTACCACCGCCCTTGATCAAAGACATAGCAATTAAACCCTCCTCGACAACTGCTACGTACAGACAGAGAGAGCTCCAAGACGCCTTCCTTCCCTCTCCTAACCCCCCTCCCTCCCCTCCCCTTCTCATCTTGCCAAGGTCGATATTTTTCGGCACATCCCGTGTGTGTGCAGACTTGCAAAAAAACACGCCTTTCGCGCACGCCCATTGGCCTACAAAACAGGCGTCTGTCCAATCCCTACCTTTGTTGCGCGCCAGCGAAGAAATCTTGCCAAGAAAATTGTCGTCTGCATGCTTGTTTACGAGCAGACGGTTTTTGGGGGAAATGTGAGAATGAAAGGGAGAGGAAATGATTATTGAAAGAAGGAAGGGAGGAGGACGAAAGAAGAAGGTGAGTAGGGAGGGGGGGTGTTTTTCAGTTGAAAAGAAAACTTGAGAGATTGAATGATGATGATAGTTTGTTTGACTGGGTCGTCTTTTTTGGTTGTTTGATGTTGTTTGTGTGCAGAGTCTAAGCCCTTTAAGATCCGAGATAAGTTTTCGTTTTAACGTCTGTTTAATAAAAGTGATAAGATGATAGCACTATAGGCTTAAAGTGTAATTTCAGATATCACAAATTGCAGGGATCTTATTACAAAGGCTGCTACTGTTGCTGCTGTTACTGATAATGTTGATGCTGATGATGATGATTAAAAGAAAGTAGTTTTCTTCTCTCGGGGATTAAAGAGTTTAAGAAAGTAATTTGTGGGCTTGTCTTGGCTTCTTATTATGCTAATACTGATGCGCGCGCGCTGTGTGTGTGTGTGTGTGTGTGTGTGTGTGTGTGTGTGTGTGTGTGTGTGTGTGTGTGTGTGTGTGTGTATTCTTCTTGTTGTTGTTGTTCTCTTTTAAATAACATGTAAAAACGTGTAGTCTACGAAGCATGTTGAATGTTTCATTTACTTAACAAAAATGTGCATGTTTTCTTTAGTTCTTTACTTACTTAGATTTTCCTTTTATCAAAAGATTTCAAACATTTATTACTTAATATTTTATCAGATAATTATATAGATCTATACATATTTAAAAAAAGATATATAATGTGTGTGTGTGTGTGTTTGTGTGTGTGTGTGTGTGTGTGGAGAGAGAGAGAGAGGGAGGGGGGGGGGGGGGGTAGGGAGAGAGAAAGAGAGAGAGGAGGAGGATATAAGATATACATAGGGCTATATTTTTATTTTATATATATATATATATAATATATATATATATATATATATAAAATATATGTATATATTATATGTACGTATGTATCATATATTATTGTATATATGCAAAGAGAGAGAGAGAGAGAGAGAGAGAGAGAGAGAGAGAGAGAGGAGAGAGAGAGAGAGAGAGAGAGAGAGAATAACTGAACAAATAGCAGTGGAGGAAAACATTCAAAAATCTTTATTTCCTGTCATCCCTGTAGGGATATGGAGGATTTTACATAACATCAATAAACAAAATCATGACTAAACAACATACATGCACCATGTAACTATATATATTGAACAATTACTAGATCTGTAGGACAAAAAAGATGTCTGTTTACACATATCAAACTCTTTGAACAAAGTTTAATGTTATTTCTCATAATATAAAAATCGCAGGTAAGCATGGGCAACTTCTTTACTATTGTTAAAAAGATTTTTCTCCATTTACACACAGACACACATACATACATACATACACACACACACACACACACACACACACACACACACACACACACACACACACACACACACACACACACACACACACATATATATATATATATATATAGAGAGAGAGAGAGAGAGAAGAGAGAGAGAGAGAGAGAGAGAGAGAGAGAGAGAGAGAATGAGAACATGTTTTTATGGTTGGGCCAGTGGGATGGGTAACGTTGTGGTATAAAGCTTTACCATCTCTCTGAGAGCAAAAAAAAACAACAACAAAAAACTTGGGTGTTTTTATTCAATCGTAATATCACTATGTAATCCCATTTCCATTGCCATTCACCTTTCCAATTTTTTTTTTTTTAATCTTTTTCGTTCCTCATTCCTCTGAGGTTCACCATTGGTGAAATTTTGCATAATTATGTGGCCTTTTTTTACCCACCATAACGGTCGCCTCATTCCGACTTTGGGATCCTTCAATGTTTATTTTCAGCTTTGTGAATATTTATTGACAAACAATACTTGAACATGCATTAAAGAACATGTTTGTTTGTTTTTTACGTAAAAACAACAAAAGACAACAACAAAAGCAGATTTTTAAAAACGATGAGGAATAGTATTGGTTTAAAATAGAAACATTGTTGTCAAGTATAGGAAAATACATACACACAGTTGTCAATTTTTGTTCTAAGGACAACAATGCTGATCTTTTTTTTTTTTTTTCGTCAAAAGACTTCATAGCCTTGGTCAGTAGATTCCGAAATTATTCATGAATTCATTCTAAATATAGACCTATATTTTTTGTTTGTTTGTTTTGTTTTGTTGTTTTATTTTTGTTTGTTTTAGTTGTTTTGTTATTTTTTGCAAGCCCACTTTTTTAAAAAAAAAAGAAATGAAACACAAATTTTAAACAAGACTTTGTGCTTACTAGATATATATTTCTAATGATATCAAATCAAACGGATGAGAACATTAACTAAACTGCATTCACACCGGGACTGGATGTAAAAAAAAAAATACAAACCATTACTGATTCCATAATTCCATAATCATCGAAATAAAATATTTTTTTTAATGTGATGTTCTTGCAGTGTTGCTTGGTAGGTGTGATAAAATTCTACATGTATACGATTGCAAATAAATATCTGGGTTTTTCTTTCTTCTAAAATCCAAACACATAAATTCGTCATGACACATGATAATCTAAACTGTTTGCATCTATGACGTGTTTCATTTTGCTCTTTAAAAAAAAAAAAAAAAAAAAAGTGTGGTGGTGGTTAATTTGGAACAACACACACACACACACACACACACACACACACACACACACACACACACACACACACACACACACACAACATATAATATATATATATATATATATATATATATATATATATATAGATATAGATAGATAGATATAATAAGATAGATGATAGATAGATAGAATATATAGATAGATAGATATATAGATAGATAGATAGATAGATAGATAGATAGATAGATAGAAAATAGATAGATAGATAGATAGATAGATAGATAGATAGATATAAGTATTCTTTATGAGTTAATGCTTTTTGTTCACATTTTTCATAGATCTATATTGTTTTTTGACCGAATAAAATTTTCATTTTTAAAACCAAAGCTACATTGAACTAAGATTGCCCTGCTTTTTGTTACCGTAACGCGAAACCCCCCGTCTCCCCCCTCCCCTCCTCCTACTAAAAAAGAAAAGAAAAAGAAAAAAAAAGACGGTGGTTGAAATTATTAATCATTATTATTAACTAACTTTTATCCACAAATAGTGAAGCTGTAGATTCCTTGATGCTGTAGTTATCCACATGAGGCTTAAAACTTCGTAATAACTATTATAATAGGCTTACTACGTCATCATATCACTAGGCATATAAAGTAAATTCCTAAAAAAAAAAAAAAAAACCAAAAAACCCCCAACTAGATCTAGGCATACATATAGCAAGGGAACGGAAGAGTTCAGTGGTTAGAGTGCTTCCTTACCCAAGCTAAGGTTAGGCAACATAAAGCTTGTTACCTACTGGATGAGTGACCGTGTGCCTGCCTTGGTTTCAGTACGGTCCCCCAGTTCACCCAGCTGTAAATGGGTACCTGCCCTCTTCAGGGTCAGGGAAGGTAAAGCACGAGAGAGAGTAGATGGGCGCCACCCTCAGTATGCTGGCCTCTAGAGAAGCTGAGGTCACTGATGCCTCGCTCCCCTACGACCACATAGGTTATGGGACACCTTTACCTGTACCTTTACCTACATATAGAATATGCGCAAAGTCCGGACAAGTCGTCTGCGATTTTGATGAGTCAGGTGTTATGTGGGATAGAGAAGAATAACGCAAAACTCTTTCGAAAATGTCACCTGGTGCCATATTGTTAAAACTATTATGGTATTGAAAAACAACCACTCGCCAAAACTCTACAAAGATCAGGGTTCTTAATTAAAATAGGAGTAAAATAAAATACCAAGCTTGTATAAAGATCAGGACATTTGAATAACAACAACAATAACAAAACTACTATAACTCTAATAGTGTTTTAGAATTTATTCGTGTGAACTTATGACTGGCTGAGGTATTGCTGATTTGTGGGTGCTTTTTATACTGTGATGGGTGCGAGCTGATGTTTGAATACTATGTTGTGGTATTTCTCGTGATATTATGTTTATACATTACTGTTTTTATGTGTGGCTCGTAACTCGTGTGAATTTCTTTGTTTCTGAGACCAAAAAAAAGTATTTGGATTTGGAATTTAGCTGTTAATATCAAGGCAGTTCATTTAGGTACTAGATCTAGTTGTTGATAGACTTTCAAACAGTAGCAACAACAACAACAACAAAAACTACTAAACCTCTCACAGATGTTGATATTAATATAAAGGCAGTTCATATAGTTATGGATGGACTCTCAAATAACAACACCAAAAACCAACAACAACAAAACTACAGCAACAACAACAACAACAACAAAACTACCAACTCTCTTACAGATATCAATTTCAAGACAGTTCATATACGTTCTAGTTGATGATGGACACTCAAACTATACCAAAACAACAACAACAAAACTACCAACACTCTTATAGATATCAACATCAAGGCAATTCAAATATATTATTTATATTGTATATTATTTATTTGTTTTATTTTATTTATTTATTTGTTTATTTTTTATATTTATTTATACCACTTTATGTCACAGCAGATTTCTCTGCATGAAATTCAGGCTGCTCTCCCCGGGAAAAGCGTGTGGCCACAAGTGCA
>CM060342.1:31989399-31996899 GCA_030674155.1 Stramonita haemastoma
GAAGAAGAAGAAAGAAGAAGAAGAAGAAGAAGAAGAAGAAGAAGTAGAGAAAGAAGAAGAACAAGAACAAAAACAACAACAAGAATTAAGAATAAGAAGAGGAAGAAGAAGAAGAAGTGGGCAACAACACCTTACACGCAAGATGCCCTTAGGATATTGTGAAACTTTTCACTCTATAAGCTGGTTACTTCCTATTGCTCTTAACATCATTTTATTTGCAATGTATAAAACTATTCACCTTTTTTCCCTAATGAATATATATTTAATCAAACCAACATTTCAACAATAATAAACCCCTCGAGCGCCATCAAAGATTCAAACTCTGGACATCCTGACTTCAGACCCATGAGGATTAGAATCCTGCTGCTTGATCCCTCCGGCTACCAATGCCTGACATGGGCAGGCTGCCAATCAAGTCTTAAACAAACATCGATTTAGATAATCCTGCCCTGCCAAAATCTATGGCACTCCCTCTGAGTGCAGCAGACCAAAATCTCCCACCCCCCTCCCCCAGTCTGCCCCACCCCTTACCCAGCTACCCAGTAAAGAAACAGAGTCACATGCATACACTTAACAAGGGTAGGACTCTCTTACTTTTTTTTCTCTCCTACAGGTGTAAAGAAAAAAAACAACAAAAAATTAACATTGTCAAATGAAAATCCCTTAAAGAACATTAGCTGTGACACCCCCCAGGAGAGGAAAGCACAAGAGAAGAAAGAGTAGAAATGGGGTACACCGGGTAATAAGCCGGTAGGGTAGGGTAGAGTGGCAGCAACATGGCAGCGAGCTCCAAGCCCTAGTAAGGTTTCAAAAGGCCACAAGATGACATGAACCCCCCCCCCCCCTCCCCACTCCCCCAGATCCACCCCTAAAAAAATACACTGTCCAGATTTGGAGGGGGAAAGAGAGAGAGGGGGGGGGGGGGGCACATACCCAACCAAAAATAAATACCCCAGATGGACAGGTAAGGGTGACAGAGCAGAAACGGGTGGCAGTTTTTCACGCCCTGACTGCTTGGCTGGCCTCAGGTAAAAAAAAAAAAAAACCAGGAGACCACGGTGCCACCTGTCTAAGAGGTCAGAGGCCTGTCACTGCTGATACATCACAGGTATCCAGCCAGCCAGAACCTGGGTAGTAGACAGGTGGGGTATGTACTGTGGAGACACTGCACCCGTCATGGCATGACACTAAGTGGTGCCAATCACCCTGAAAGATCATGGTCATTTCGGGGGTCTAGACCAAAAACCCTACTGGGGAAAACCCTTTTTGCTGTGTGGGTTGGTTTTTTGTTTTTGTTTTGGGTTTGTTTTTGTTCGGGTTTTTTGTTTTGTTTGTTGTTTGTTGTTGTTTTTTTTGGTGTACTGGCACTTCATCATTGTGCTGATATCTGTGTGGTTTTGGGGGTTCTCAAGGACTATGCAGAGTAATCTTAATCGTGTTACTTAGTTTAGGAGTTGACAGTCTTTAGTGGCTAAAAGGAAAAAAACTAAATTTTATTTTGTTCGTCAACTTGGGTGAGTGGCAGTTTGAAAGAAGGGAAAAGGGAGTAAGTTTGTTTGTGGTATGGTAGGGTTGGTGGCGTTGGGTATGAGGGAATAAGGGGTTTTAGTGTCAAATAGACCAATTTAAGTGAAAATTATGGTGCGTTGGTATGAAGATAATTATTCAGTCAAAATAGACACACACACACACATAACAATACACACAACAACAAACACACACTCACACACACACACACACACACACACACACACACACGCACCACGCGCACACACACACACACACACACACACACACACACACAACACACAACACACCACCCACTCCACACACACACACACACACACACACACACACACACACACACACAAACACACACCACACACACACACACACACACACCCCACCCAACACCCCCCCCCCCCACACACACACAAAACTAGGGTTTTCCCCCAAAGAGGGAGGAGGTGGGGAGGTTGACCAGACCTTTAATGACGTCTTTCACCACCACCACCACCACCAGTAACTGGCACCACCCAGTGCCATGCCATGACAGGGTGCTTGCTTGCTTGCTGCTGTGTCTCCTCCACACTACATACCTGCCTACCCAGCCCCACCTGTCTGTCTACCCCGGGTAGGTTGTGTTCTGGCTGAGTGAGTACCTGTGGTGTATAGGCCGTGACAGGTCTCTGACCTCTAAGACAGGTACCGTCGCCGCCAGGGTTCACACCTGACGCCAAGGAGCAGCCAGGGCGTGAAAAACTGCCACCCCTTTCTGCTCTGTCACCCTTACTAACCCGTCCATCTGAGGGGGTTTGGGATTTGGGGGTATGTATGCCCTACCCCCACCTCCACCTCCACCTCCACCCAACCCCTATCTGGATATTGTGGTTTTGTTGGGTTTTTTTTAGGGTGGAGCTGGTTTTTTTTTTTTTTTTTTTGTCTTTTTTCTGGTAGGGGTGGGGTTTGGGTTTGGTTTTTTTTTTGGGGGGGGGGTTGTTGCTTTTTGTTTTTGTTTTTTTCCCCCTATGTTCAAGGCTGTCACTGTGTGTGCTTTTTGAAACCTTATTAAAGATTGGAGCTAGCTGCTGCCATAACTAACCCACTTATTACACCTGTGTACCCCTATTTATAGTCCCTTTTTAAAAAAAAAAATCTTGTTTGTGCATTTCTTTTCAAGGTGTCACATCTCATATTCTTTCAGGGATTTTTTTTTAATTTGACAGGTTAGGTGGAGATTTTTTTGTTGTTGTTTTTTTAGACTTGTACAAGAAAAAGTAAGAGAGTGGTTACTGTTGTTTAGTGTATGCATGTCTTTCTGTTTCTCGTTTAATTAAAGTGGGTGGGTGGTGAGGGGTGAGGCACAAAGTCTTGGTCTACTGCACTCAGACCAATGGCTACAGACTTGGCAGGATTATCTAAATCCGTGTTTGTTTAAGACTTGATTGGCAGCAGCCCCTGTCAAACACAGGTAGCCAGAGGGATTATATAAAGCAGGGGGATTTTTTAATCCTTCTTACCTTTTTACCTTTTATTTTAATCCTCATGGTTTTGAAGTCTGGATGTCCAGAGTTTGAATCTTTGGGTGGTGGTGCTTGAGGAGTTTAAGGTCGAAATGTTGGTTTAATGAAATATTTCTTCATTAGAGAAAAGAGTGGAAATGTTTTATACATTACAGACAAAAATGTGAAGGGAAATAGTAAGTAAGTAGCTTATAATGTGAAACAGAACATCTTGCACACACGTTAAATCCTGTTCCGCTTTTCGTAAGAGTAGGCCATCGTGTGCTGGTGGGAACAGATGACATGTACAAAACTGCATACACACGGGGACTAGATGTAAAAAAGCATATGACTGCTTATTCCGTTATCTTCAATATAAAAGAATAAATAGATAACTAAAAAAATAAAAAACATTCACTCTCTCTCTCCTCTCTCTCTCTCTCTCTCCTCCCCTCTCTCTCTCTCTCTCTCCTCCTCTCTCTCTCTCTCTCTCTCTCTCTCTCTCTCTCTCTCTCTCTCTCTCTCTGTGCTGTTGTGTGCCGGTGGGAACAGACGACAAAGTATTCAAAACTGCATACACAGGGGGAATGGATGTAAAAAACAACAACACATTAGTGCTTATTCCATTATCCTCAAAGTAAAAGAATAGAATAGAATAAAAATAAAATAAAATAAAATAAAATGAACACACTTAGAAGAATCAACGAACCATAACAACACCCAGCAAGTATATAGTACAGTAAAAATTTCCAAGGTAAGGGGGCCGGATCTTACACAATAATTCATTTTTCCTCCTCCTCCTCTCCTCTGAGTAAAGGGAGGCATTCTTTTCTGTGAGCACCGCACCCGGTGCCGTTAATCCGTCAGTGTATTGTCTGGGGGCTGGCTGACTGACCGTCTGATGACTGGCGCTGCGATGGACATGACAGCACTGGTCACTTTTTCCGCCACCGTAGAGCACTCGAGCGTTGCACTGAGGCTCCAGGCTAAAAACAAAAAAAGAACATTATCTCGGCATGTCAGGCTGATTGTTGTAGTACAGTGTGTACAGGCTGGCCACACTTCCCAGTTTTAGATTAATCACTTTTCTTTCTGTTTTGCTATTTTATTATTTTACTCTTTGCTTTGATTTGGTCACTTTTCCATCCTTTTCCCCATAGTGGGGACGGGATAGCTCTACGGTTAAGCAGCATCGAGCTTGCTTACCAAGTTGGATGGGTGACGTGACCGTTTGCACGCCTTGGCTTCAGTACAGTCCTTCAATCCCCCCCCCCCCCCTGTAAATGGGTACATGCCCTCTTTAGGGTCAGGGAAGGTAAAGCAGCCAGGGAGAGGAGATGGGCGCCGCCCTCAATATGCTGGCGCCTAGAGAAGCTGAGGTCTCTGATGCCTCGCTCCCTTACGAACGCCTAGGTTATGCGACACCTTTACCTTAACCTTTAAGAGTCTACACTCCCTATCTTTATATTCCGCGATTGGTCACTTTTTCTTCTTCTTTTGCTATAATTATCACTCTCGCATTCATACCCCAGGCATCCACAGAAAATAAATAGATAAGTAAAGAAAGAAAGAAATAGCCACCTTTTGTGAAAGACTAGCCTTTCGACTTAAAACTCCATCATGTGATTTTGAAAAAAATTAGGTAGGTTGGAGTTTGTGAAAATTTTTTTTTTTTTTTTAAAGGAACACTGTGCCCCCTTAGTCCTTTTCTTGGGTCATCTGCTAGCTTCCTGACCACAATGAATAATATGTATGCGTAGGGGTCAACATTGTAGGAACACAAGAAATCCTCATCGACATCCAATGATCATGTCCAACTTTCTAGTGACTTGACTGCCTGGTAATTGATTGCTGTATGTCCTCAATCCCCCAAATCATTTATTTCTTAGTTTTTAAAAAAAATGTGTAGAAAATCAGCAGATTTTTTTTTATAAGTCCCATTAACACTTTTATAGAACATCTTGAACATCAGAACATCTTGTGCACACCTTAAATAATCCTGTTCCGCTTTTCGTAAGAGAAGGGCATTGTGTGCCTGTGGGAACAGATGACAAGATTTACAAAAAAAACACGGGGACTGGATGTAAAAAAAAAAAATTTTAAGCACATGAGTGCGTATTCCATTATCCTCGAAATAGATTAATAAATAAATAGAAAGATACTACATGACCCAGAAACTAAAGGTGAAGTGTAGCCAAAAACCTCCTTCTTTCCACCAGACTGCAAGCAGACGAAGCAGCTAGACCTAGCCTTACTACAACCTTGGAGTTGAGAAGTCTTGCTTAGACTGCATGATGTCATTTCATGCCACAAAGCCTTTGTCCTCCCTCCTTCCCCCCTTCCTTGCCTTGCCTTGCCCTGTCTGCCCGATATTTTCTGAACAGTGGGAGTTTGTCCCGTACCCCCCCCCCCTCCCCTAAGGGCTGCTGGCTCCCTTGAAATAATACCGACTATCTATTATTGCGCTTGGCTGATGACGAGGAGACAGACACTGTGGTGGCCAATACCACGGTAGTAGTATAGTACTCGTCTTCTTCTTCTTCTTGGCTGCACCGGAGTGAAAGAGGATTATATAATGGTAACCTCCCCCTCTGGGAGATAGATAATGGTATTTAGACATAACAAATTAGGGGTCTGGGAAGTCAAGTGGAACGAATTGGGCGCATCCAACTCCTCCCCTCCCCCTCCCCCCTTCCGGAAAAAAGTGTATGTGTAGCATGCATGGTCTTCGTCAGTTTAGAAGGATGTCTGAGAGGTTGTCTGGTTGTTTTTGATTTAAAGAAAATAAACGGGAATGAAATAGGGTTGTTGGGGGGGGGGGGGGGGGGTGTTGTTGTTGTTTTTTTTAGAGTTGGTTTAAACAAAATTGTGTTAGTTCAGAACAAGGTAGGATGAAATGAGTACAACAATCAATCCTTATGTGAGTTCTCTAATATATACTACACACACACACACACGCACGCACGCACGCACGCACGCACGCACGCACGCACACAGCACAACACAACACAACACAACACAACCACACCACACACACACACACACACACACACACACACACACACACACACACACACACACACACACACACACACACACACACACACACGCACGCACACACACACGCACACAGAGAGATCTGGCAGTGTGTGTGTGTGTGTGTGTGTGTGTGTGTGTGTGTTGTGTGTGTGTGTGTGTGTGTGTAAAAATGTTCTGCAGCTGACAAAATTGTGTTTTTTTAGCTTCTTTTTTTAATTTACATAATTCACTTTGAAAAAAGTGTTTGGGATAACCTATCTTCTGTTCTTTTCTTTCTTTCTTTCTTTCTTTCTTTCTTTTCTTTTCTCTTTTTTCAGCTAAAGCTCCAAGGTTCACCAGAGATGATATTTTGCATATGCAACCTGACCACACTTAGGCAAAAGTAAGGGATAATTTCAGCACTGGGCCCTGGACCCTTATCTGAATTATGCCCGGTTTGTGCGCTGTGATCTGTAAATGTTGTCATCCGTTCCCACCGGCACACGGGCCTACCCTTCCGTAAACGAGAACGGGTTTTAACGTTTGCGCGGAATATTATGCGTGCGTTGGCATTCGGGACCTCGGTTTGTAGTCTCATCCCTTTCAGACAACAAACCTCATCCCTTTCGTGTATCATCGCACGCAGGAGATCAAAATACGCACGTTAAAGATCCTGTAATCCATGTCAGCGATTGGTGGGTTGTGGATACTGTAAGATACTCAGGGGGCACCTAGAACCTGGAGAGAGATTAGATGGGCCATGGCCCCACCACCTTCGTGATGCCCAAGAAACGGGACGGGAGACAGGATAGCCTAGTGGTCAGAACATTGCGCTGGCAATTTTGGCAATTTGACGACCCGAGTTCGATTCCCGGTCGAGGGGATTTTTCCCCTGGAGTTAACATCAGTGCTTACTCCACTCTCCCCAAAAGTCTTTCGGATGAGACTGTAAACCAAGGCCCCCGTGTGCGAACGCATGCAGAAAAATCTTGCGCACGCGTTTAATCCTGTTCCGCTTTTCGTAAGAGTAGGCCATCGTGTGCTGGTGGGAACAGATGACAATATTGACAAAACTGCATGCACACGGGACTGGATGAAAAAAGAACATGAGTGCTTATTCCATTATCCTCGTTATAAAAGAATAAAATAAATAAAATAAAAAATAAGTAAAATGAATGAAACAGACAGTGCGGGAAGTCCAGTCTATCCAGCGGTAAACTTGGAATGTTGTTCACCTTCTTCAGCCTGGCTTTTATTCTGAGGCTAATGAATGATTGTCAGCTTTGTCATCTGTGCCCACCGGTACACAATGGCCGACTCCTTAGTACTTTGGGCTTCTTCAGGGTGGGGAGGTGTGTGTATGTTGTTTAATGTACCATCTCGAAATAAAAAAAAATTGATTTTTTACTTTGGTGATAATGATGATAATAATAATCATCATCATCGCCAACGTTGTCGTCGTCGTCATCATCATTATCAT
>CM060342.1:32011899-32021899 GCA_030674155.1 Stramonita haemastoma
TCTGTAGAAAAAGGCCACTCTGATTGGATAACAAATACAGTTGCAAACAAAACAAGAAAAGAAAAAAAGGTGGCGCTGCACATGTGGCGATGCGCTCTCCCCCGGGGAGAGCTGCCCGAATTTCACGCAGAGTAATCTGCTGTGACATAAAGTGGTATGAAGTGAAATAAAATAAAATAAAATAAAATAAAAATGTCTGCCTGGGTGTGGAAACTTCCTGTGTGAAAAAAAAAACAAAAAAACACGAACAACAACCAAAAAAATTCCTCTCCTTTCCCCAACCAGGTGGGCTGTCTGCCAATGCACACACTGCAGATCACAAGACAGACGATTCCAAATCTGACAATTCCCTTTGTCTTTGCGAGTGTGCGAATAGGGTAAACAACATAATTAAGCACACGAGCGTTTATTCCATTCATTTTCCTCGGTATGAAAGAATAAAATAAATATGCAATAATAGTATAAAAAAAAATGATAATAATAAAATAAATAAATAAATGAAATAAAATTTCAGTCATGTCACACACACACACACCACACACACACACACACACAGAGAGAGAGTTCTGTCACAGAGAGGGGTGTCATCTACCTGGCCTATGTAACAATAGACCTTATCACAGCTTGCTTTCTTATCAATTCACCATGTTGCCTGGTTGTTCCTATCTTGCTATATCTTCCCTCTTTGTATTAGTTTTTTTTTTGTTTGGGTTTGCTTTCTTTCTGTTTGTTGGGGGTTGGGGGGCTTTCAGTATTCTTTCAGTATAAGTAGGAAGCATTCCCTTTTTCTGTAAATTCTGTGTTAGGAATTCCGTTGTTTTTATCCCTCTCTTTGTTTCTTCGTAATGTTCCTTTTCTTCGGTCGCCTCCTTGTCTATTTATTTATTTTATTTTTTTTTTATCGATTTTTATTTCTTTCTTTCTTCTTCTTCTTCTTCTTCTTCTTCTTCTTCTTTTATTATTTTATTATTATTATTATTATTATTATTATTTGGCCTTCTTGGTCCATATCCCTGCCTTTTTCCCCCCGAAAAGACTCAAAAGATAACAATTATCTCCCATGCCGAAGTCGGATGCCCTGGGCCTAACTTGTCAGGCGCTTAACGGCAGTGTAAGGTATTTTCGCTCATGGTATGAAAGACAACAATAGTTGATGTCTGAGTGTTCGACAACGCAGAACTTTACACCCAGGAATCAAAAGGCGAGAAATGAATTGATAGATGAATAAATAAAGAAATAGATCAATATATAAACAAAGGAATGAAAACATGAATAAAGTAAATAAACAGACGAATAAATAACCAAATGAATAAATCAATGAAGAAATATATAAATAAATAATAAGAGACACTCAAGGGTTCTTAGTATAATTAACTGCATGGTTGCATGAGAGTGAAAAGCATAATTAGTCTGACGTGTTGTAGCAGATGTGTGCTTGCATTAGCAAATCTAGACGAAAAACTTCAATTGAAAATCGTATGGTAGGCCTAACAATTACAAAGCTGAGAAGTGTACGAGAAAAAAAAAGAAAAAAAAAAGAGGGAATATATATATATATATATATATTATAATATATATATATATATATATATATATATATATATATATATATATATATATATATATATATATATTTTTTTTTTTTTTTTTTTTTTTTTTTTTTTTTTTAAGGAAAAGGAATAAAATGCCGGTGTCTTGCTTTAAAGCTGCAGATTTAGACTCTAGATCTAGTGATTCACACAATGTGAAAAAGAAACTATCTAAATTGAACCATCACCTTCAAAAACCACATAGACTATCTACCATAATTATGACTGTAAAAAATTTAATTAAAATGATAAAACCCACAGATTCCCCTGAAAACAAAATAGGGAGAGTTCATTTTGGACGGAAACCCCAACAAAAAAGGCAGATTGATAAGTATTATCAAAATAATCTAAGTAAGCAATTGTTAAAAAAAAAAATAAAAAAAAAAAAAAAAAGTCAACATGGGTACAGATAAATTCAGACTGCTTGAATCTAACGAGCAAGTTTGGTGTTGAATGTTTCAACATATGACGCTTTTTTTCGATGACGTAGTTAGCCAACTGATGATGTCATCCTAACTATGTCCTAATATGATCTCAGTGCCGAAGCCTTAATTAAGCATAAGCTTGCAGATGTTTTTGTGACAAAAATCAGCTTGTAGTCTCGGCCGCAGGGGGGGCGGGCGGTGGGTTGGTTGTTATTTCATTTTGGGGGTGGGGGTGTGTTTTGTTGTTGTTGCTGGGGGTAGATTTTTATTGTTTGTTTGTTTGTTTGTTTTTTTAGTATGCTGTTCTGTTAGTGAAACTTTAAGAATATTCTGTCGTCTTTCGAGTTCTACTGGTGGCTAGAAGAAGTCATGAAAAACGACAGATGAGAAGCCATTGTTGCAACCAAAGAAAACTGAATGAGAATGCTGTTTTCTTTTTTTTTTTCTTTTTTTTTGCTCTCTTCGTTCCTCGACTGCAACTCTTAAATTCATAAATGGTAAGATTTTTTGTATGGGCAACCATTTTTTTTTCTTTTTTGGCCCACCATTAAGGTAGCTGTATTCAGACTTCAAGGATGATTATTGATCTAAGTCGTGATTAGAAAGTAGGCTGAGTGGTCGTGTGGTAGTAGACCTAGATCTAGATCTACTAAGTTAACTGACATTCACTTGACACCATCGTTATGAAAAAAAAACTGTAAAAACTTGGCTGTAGATGGTAGGGGTTGTTTGTTGTTGTTAGCTTTATTTTTGTTGGTGGTGTTGTTGAAGGGTGTTTTGTCTCGCAAAGGACCTTCCAAAACAGCATCAACAACAGCAATCAAGCACATAGCTTGATTGCTGTTGTTGATGATAATTTGGAAGGTGTTTGTTTTGTGTTGTTTTTGGGGGGGTTGTTGTTGTTTTGCGAAGATACTCATCTGCGAAATATTGTATTATTATATAATTATTATTATCATTATTATTATTTATTATTATTATTATTATTATTATTATTATTATTTACGTTTCATGGCCATATTAAATTTCTAAATCGGTCTAGATGGCGAAGTCTGCTACAATCTGTCGTAGTGACCCCGCCGATCCCTACAGTTTTTTCCCCCAGAACTCTACAGGGCTGGGCCACGTCTGGTGTCTTCAGGGTGTTATGGTGAAGGCAGGACAGGACTGCAGGATATGGGAGGGGGGTTGTGGGCCTGTGCCACAGGGGCAATATTAATCAGTATGGTATATTCCAAGGCAGCGGAGATGGGATAGGAGAAGATCTGCGAAATAAAAGAAATTACACTTTGAATTCTAAATCAACTTATGTTCTGTTTAGATGCAAAGTTTCGTTGAGAGATAGGAACCCACTCTTGTCATTTCAGTCACGTTGTTTTTGTCTGTTTTTTGTTGTTGTCGTTAATTTGTTGTTGTTGTTGTTTTTTAAACAAAGCATCCAAAATTTATTAACAGACTTTTTTCCCCTTGAAATAAAAAGCACATCTCCTTCCCACATGCACATTCTATAAAAGAGAGAGAGAGAGAGAGAGAGAGAGAGAGAGAGAGAGAGAGAGAGAGAGAGAGAGAGAGAGAGAGAAGAGAGAGAGAGAGAGAGAGCTGGCCATCTATGAGAGAAACTCTCTCTCTCTCTCTCTCTCTCTCTCTCTCTCTCTCTCTCTCTCTCTCTCTCTCTCTCTTCTCTCTCTCTCTCCTCTCTCTCTCTCTCTCTCCCCTCTCTCTCACACACACACTCTCTCTCTCCCCCCCCTCTCTCTCCTTCCTGATAAAGTCATATCCAGATATTCATTTCAAGCAGCAGGCATAGCATAGCATAGAAGATAGCATAGCACAGCATAGAATAGCATAGCATAGCATGGCATAGCAAATGGATGGCTGGCTGGTTCGTTGGTTGGTTGGCTGGCTGCAAAAATGACCGTACCATTTTGTTGCAGATCACCATCATCACCGACACCACCACCACCACCACACAATGCGACCGGCATAGCCTAGCATGAATAAACATGGCGTCGTTCGTTCAAACTGACACAAAGACCATAAAATCACTCTCAGCCATCTTTTTTTTCCCCCTTTTTTTTTTTCTTAAAAATAAAAAACGCACACGTTTAAGGACATTTCAGACATGCAAAACAGGGGAGATTTACATGATATAAAGGCAGGCTGGCAGTGGAAATAAACGCGTCTGTTGTGGCCATCCCCTTTACACCTTGAGATCCACAACATCCATCCTCCTTACACCCACCCCTTCCCTTCCCTCCTCACCTCCCCCCCCCCCCCCCCCCCCCCCCCCGCTCCCTTCCCTCCCATCTGACTGAAAGAAGTAGGTCGTGTGGGAGGTGCACATGCACGGAAAGTGATGTATGGGGGGTCAGTGTGTTTTGAAGTACAAAAATGATAAGTTTTTGTTGTGGTTTTTTTTTTTTTGGGGGGGGGGTTGTTGTTGGTTTTTGGTGTTGTTTTGTTTTGGGTTTGTTTGGTTTGGTTTTTGTTGGGGTTTTGTGTGTTTTGTGTGGATTTTTTTTTGTTGTTTTTCCTTTTTTTTTTTTTTTGGGGGGGGGGGGGGGGTTGTTTGTTTGGGTTTTGTTGTTTTTTTGTTGTTATTGTTGTTTGTCGTTGTTGTTGTTTTTTTAGGGGGGCAGAAACTAGACTATGATGATCTTGACTTAACATTATAATGCAATTTTTTGTTCAGAGCAGATAAGGATTGTGTAGAAATTGTATTTTCGTTTGGAACAGAAAATTGGACTTTCTTTTTTTTCTTTTGTTTTCTTTTTTTTCTTTTTGGTTGGAGCAGAAATTCAATTTTGGTCATGTATCGAGTAGAATAAATTATTGATCATTCTGTAAGGAGCAGGCTGAAATTATCATTTTTGTTTTTCTGGAGCAAAATATTATCATTTTGTTTTGGAGCAAATTTATGATGATTCTGTTTAAAACACTATTTGTTTTTTATTGGGGGGGGGGGGGGGGTATTTTTTTTTTCCTTTTGTTTTGGTTTTTGGTTTTTGTTTTGTTTTTTTGTATTTTTTGCTGGCAGCATTTTTTTTTTAAAGAGTAGAAACTATGGTTTGTTTCTAAATCATTCAAAAACAAAAAACAAAAAAACCGAAAAAATCTTCAATTGTATCCTCCCTAATAATGAAGAGCAAATCCATCTGGTTTGGTTTGCTTTGTTGCTTTGCCTATTTTTTTTTTTTTTTTTTAGGGAGATGATGGAGGGGGGTCGATTTTTTAATTTAAAAAAGTGCGTTTTCATTTTGAAATTGTCTTTTCTTTTTTAACAGATTTTTTTTATAACGTGTGATAAAAAAAAAAAGCACAACCTACCATTTTTTTTTATATTGCCCTCCCTCCTCTCCTTTCCCTTTAAAATGCATGTACATATATGACATAATAAAATATAGCGTAATACAAAATAATACAATATGATATAGTATAGCATGCGTGGTTTCTCTTTGATGATAATGATATCTCTGATATTAAACAGGGGTTGTTGGTGTTGGTTTGTTGTTGTTGTTGTCGTTTGGAGGGGAGAGTAAGATATTTCAATGCCAGCCCCCACCCCTACCCCCTCCAAAAATCAAACTAAAAAGAAAGAAAAAGAAGATAAAAAAGAATAAAACCAAAAACAAAACTAAAAAAAAAAGAAAAAGAAAAAGAATAAAATGGCCACATGCAAATACCGCCCCGAAAGGTAAATCAATTCCTTTGCCGTTTTACACACACACACACACACACACACACACACACACACACACACACACACACACACACACACACACACACACACACATGTGTATATAGGCTACATAATTATATATATATATATAATAATTTTATATATATATATATATATATATATATATATATATATATATATATATATATATATATATATATATATATATATACCTTTTTTTTTCAGCGTTTGCAGACGTTTAAAGTCTAGCGAGTGCTTGATAACTATATAATGTATAATTTTTTTACTCCAACCCTTAGGCTACGGCCATAGTAAACCGGCCCGTCCCGTTGTTTCGACGGCCGTCTCTTTGACGGGAGAACGGATCCGTCAAAGCGGCCATAGTCAACCCGGCCGGTCTCTTTCTGACAATATGGTCACCCCGAGACTGCGAGTGACGCAAAAATGAGGCTGCCGCGGTGACGCAAATCGACAGAAAATAGTTCGACATAAAAAGTGTTTTTACGTAAAATCTCTCCCCAAAACTTTTATCAAAACCATTGGAATGTAATCGGGAAAGGTTAATTTACTAGTTTGTGTAGTCAGAATTTTTGAAGCACCATAAATAAGTTTTTCTTGATTATTTTTCTTTCCGTCGACCCGGCAAACGGACGTGTTGCTCGAACGTCAAAACGACGGGTTAAAAAGAACGGGCCGGGCCGGGTCTACTATGGCCACGCTCAGCCGTTTTCAGTGACGCCACAGAGTAATTCAGCCGGGCAGCATTTTTCACCCGGCCCGTCGTTTTGACGGCGTCAAAACGACGGGTTTAGGCTGCGGCCATAGTAAACCCGTCGTTTTGACGGCGTCAAAACGACGGGCCGGGTGAAAAATGCTGCCCGGCTGAATTACTCTGTGGCGTCACTGAAAACGGCTGTGCGTGGCCATAGTAGACCCGGCCCGGCCCGTTCTTTTTAACCCGTCGTTTTGACGTTCGAGCAACACGTCCGTTTGCCGGGTCGACGGAAAGGAAAATAATCAAGAAAAACTTATTTATGGTGCTTCAAAAATTTTGACTACACAAACTAGTAAATTAACCTTTCCCGATTACATTCCAATGGATTTGATAAAAGTTTTAGGGGGAGATTTTCGTAAAAACACTTTTTATGTCGAACTATTTTCTGTCGATTTGCGTCACCGCGGCAGCCTCATTTTTGCGTCACTCGCAGTCTCGGGGTGACATATTGTCAGAAAGAGACGGGCCGGGTTGACTATGGCCGCTTTGACGGATCCGTTCTCCCGTCAAGAGACGGCCGTCAAAACAACGGACGGGCCGGTTTGGCGTAGCCTTACTATGGCCGGCCGGGGCCTTAATTCACCAGACGCCGCTGAAATTGGAACTCACGAATTTATGGACCTATGGGATTGAAGTGAAACGGTCTTAACCTTTCGGCTACAGCGTGTGTCTTTATATATATATATATATATATATATATATATATATATATATATATATATATATATATATATATATATATATATATATATATATATATATATATATTGAGAGAGAGAGAGAGAGAGTAAACACAGACATATGTTTTTCTTTTATAATATATATATATTTGTTTATATAAAAGATGTCTGTCATAAGTATGGGTTAAATTGACACAGTGATGGAATTGTGGCGTATGTTGTTACAGATGACGGTGAATTCCATGCACAAGTACCAGCCCAGAATCCACATCGTGGCAGCAGACGACTTTTTGCAACTGCCCTTCAGTCCAGTGCGCTCCTTCCAGTTCCCAGAGACACAGTTCTATGCTGTCACAGCCTACCAGAACGACATGGTATAATAGTCTACTTTTTTTTTGTAACATGTTGTGCTAGGGGGTAGAATAGCCTAGTGGTTAGAACATTGCTACTTGAGATTTGACGTTCCAGGTTCGAGCGACAACCGAGCTAGATCTAGATGCCAGGGGATTTTCCCCCTGGAGTTAACATCAGTGCCGACTCCACTCCCTCGAAAGTTCTTCGGATGAGACTATAAACCGAGGTCTTGTGTGCAAACGCACGTAGAACATCTTGGCGCACGCGTTAAATCCCTTTTTGCCTTTTCAAAAGAGTAGTCCTTTTGTGCCGGTAAAAATTGACAATAATTTTTTTTTTTTTAAAGACATGCACATTGGAGTCGTGTTTAGACATCATCTTCGAAGTTGGAATGCAGCTACCTTAAATGATGAATCGGGAGAAAAAAACAACCCAAAACGGTTGCATATCCAAATATCTCATAATTGGAGAACCATAGAGCTATAGCTTAGATACAAAAAGATATGTTCGTTTTGAAAAGCTTATAGTTATCGAATTCATACAGCATATCACCCTGAGCAATAACACGCTTACAGTGAACAGACTTTAAATGAAAAACAAGCAAACAAACGCTTAGAGCTTAAATGTTTAGCAAACAATACAATGACGTCAGTATATGGGAACACGACGTCACGGTTTTATGTAGAACAAAAAACCAACCTCGAGATTGAAACATTGTCAATAAGTTGATACTAACGTGCTAGTCTTTTTTTTCTTTTTCTTTTTTTTTTAATAAGTGAATGATTCGCAAGACTTGTTGCCTTTTATTTTAACGAACAAGAACCTTGGCTCTTATTTATTTTATTGTCATTGCGTTTTCTTTCATTAACTGTACGATCATTGTGTTTTTATTTCATCAATTCTAGTAAATCGTTGTGTTTTATTTCATCAATTGTTTAATCATTGTGGCTTATTTCATCAATTGTATTTAATTATTGTATATTATTTCATCAATTGTTTAATCTTTGTGTTTTATTTCATCAATTGTATACAATCATTGTGTTTTATTTCATCAATTGTATTCAATCATTGTGTTTTAGTTCATCAATTGTATTCAATCATTGTGTTTTAGTTCATCAATTGTAGTCAATCATTGTGTTTTAGTTCATCAATTCTACTTACTCATTGTGTTTTATGTCATCAATTATGTTCAATCTTTGTGTTTTATTTCATCAATTCTAATTAATCATTGTGATTTATTTCATCAATTGTTTAATCATTGTGATTTATTTCATCGATTGTATTTAATCATTGTGTTTTATTTCATCCATTGTATTTAATCATTGTGTTTTATTTCATCCATTGTATTTAATCATTGTGTTTTATTTCATCCATTGTATTTAATCATTGTGTTTTATTTCATCCATTGTATTTAATCATTGTGTTTTATTTCATCCATTGTATTTAATCATTGTGTTTTATTTCATCAAATATATAATATGTTTAATTGCATCAATTGTATTTAATGTTTGTGTTTTATTTCATCAAATATTTAATCATTGTGTTTTATTTCATCAAATATTAAATCATGGTGTTTTATTTCATCAGTTGTAGAATCACTGTGCTTTCTTTCATGTATTATATTTAATCATTTTGTTTTATTTTGAATCTAGATATCTAGTTCGTCTTGATTTTACCCTTTTTTCCCCTTTTCTTTTATTTTATATTTTACAAGACGGTTTTGTTTTGTCTTTATTTAGTCTTTTATCTATTACTCTCTACTAACGATCCCACACTTACGAGTAAATGCACACACACACACACACACACACACACACACACACACACACACACACACACACACAAGAGAGAGAGAGAGAGAGAGAGAGAGAGAGAGAGAGAGAGGGAGAGAGAGAGAGAGAGAGAGAGAGAGAGAGAGGAGAGAGAGAGAGAGAGAGAAGAGAGAGAGAGAGAGAGAGAGAGAGAGAGCACATGGTTTTCTGTGTCGTTGCACCCCTTGCTCATTTCTTCTCTTCTTTTTTTTCAATCATTAATGGTTATTTTTTTCAGATCACACAGATGAAGATTGATCACAACCTTACGCCAAGGGTTTCCGTGAGTCCGGGGCAGCCAGTCGAGAGAAAAAGTGAAGTTTATATCTAGATCTATCTCCCCATTTCAGGGGAGGGATAGCTCAGTGGTCAGAGCACTGGCTTTCTCCCAGCCAAGGTTAAGCAGCATCGAGAGTGGTTACCAGTTGGATGCGTGACCGTTTGCGCGCCTTGGCTTCAGTACAGTCCCCCCCCAGTTCACCAGCTGTCAATGGGTACCTGCCCTCTTTAGAGTCAGGGAAGGTAAAGCAGCCAGGGAGAGGAGATGGGCGCCGCCCTCAACATGCTGTCCCCTAGAGAAGCTAAGGTCTCTGACGCCTCGTTCCCAGTGATTACAAAGTAACGAAGTGTGAACAACATGACGTCATTTGCATCATGAGTGTAGCG
>CM060342.1:32026899-32039399 GCA_030674155.1 Stramonita haemastoma
ACGGTCCAGACCAGTAAAAGCCTGTGGCACCAAGTGGTGTGTGTAGCCAGGGAGGCAGGCACTGCTTACCGGATACTTACGGCGCCTGCTCCGCGTGAAGCCTTCAGTGAAGTGATACACGTGAGACTGCTTATGATAGACAGACAACAAGGTCGTTGATCATTGCGCGTGCTGTGGCTGTGATTTATGGTTGGGGGAAGGAGGTGATATCAGAAACATGCATGCATGGGGTTTGGGGTGTTAGCAATGTGTTTTATGTCCCCACTCCAGGGTTGTAGTTGTGTAGTTTTGCATCTATACCCATCAGTTATTCACATTCCAGAAACTAAACGTGCATGAGGATGATTCCATAAACATCTCGGCATTTGACCAACCTGGTGTGTGGCATTACAGACCACATTGAAGAAATTTAGCATCAGCAATTAACTACTCAACACTATCCAGCCACTATCTCACAAAGGAACCAAAAGCAGTGCTTGAAAATGGTATTGTTGGAGAATGGTTTTCTACTTTAGTAAGAATCTGAGAGGGATGTGATCTACCTCTTATTTTTCAACATATTCTTGAGATACATTATGACAGATGCACTAGAAGATTACACCAGCAAAGTCAGCATTAGGAAAAGGACAATCAGGAGCCTTTGTTTCTGGACAGTCTGGCAGGCAGAGACCAAGGACTTACCCAGGAGATTTCTTTATTTTTAAAACTGTAATCAGTCTCTTCACTCCACCCCACTTCACACTACCAAGCAGCCATCAAATCTCAACAGATAGACACTTGCTAAACAAATATACCATCAAGAACTCCTTTATAACCCACTTTGTTTAAGAAAGCCAAAAAAAGAGAAAAATCCCACAACTTGCAGATTCATTTTCGTTTCTTACTCTTAGCTCAAAACCTGAAACAAATGCCACGTACAGTTCTCCTAACTGTGTTAATGTCGCCCAGAAAGTGTCTACAAGTGGTGGCTGGCAAGACAGACAGACAGGGAAGGTATAGTGCTCCTTTGGCATCGGAGAAAAAGGAGAAAATCGGATTCCCAAGTACAGTGCCGAAGCTAACAGTTCAGAAGAAGGCACTCAACACCAAGCAGCCCCAGTCAAGAGGGAGAAAAGGTGCTGGTGATGATCACTTGTAGGGTCTTTGGAGCTTTCTTGCATGAAGCTTTGGGTGAAGTGATACACGTGCCACTCGTTAGGATAGACAACAAGGTTGTTGATCATAGTGTCCTTGTTTGTGGTTTATTAATGGGGACAGAGAGTTGGGGATGATTAACAAGGGGGAGGGGGGATAGAAGATGAAGAAAAGGGGATTAGGGGAGGGGGTTTAAGGGAGGAAAGGTGATAATCTAGAATGGAAGGAATGTATTTTCAGTTTCTGTTGTACATGTTCATTTCTGAATACATTATTGTGTTGTGTTATGTTATGTTGTAGTGGTGTGGTGTTGTGTAATTTGGTGTGATGCAGTGTGGTGATGTGTAATTGTGTGTGTGTGTGCGTGCGGTGCGTGTGCGTGTGCGTGTGTGGTTGTGTGTGTGTGTGTGTGTGTTGTGTGTGTGTGTGTGTGTGGGGGGGGGGGTGTCAGTTTTTCTATGTGAATAGACTACTTATCTCAGGCACCTAGCTGTTGAAAGGGAGTTTGCCCTGGATTAAGATCAGTACCAACTTCATTCTCCCGAAAGATCGGATGAAACTATACCGTGTCTCCATGCGACCTCTTGCACACATGTTAAAACCTGTTCCACCTTTCAGAAGAGTAGGCCATTGCGTGCGGATAGGAATGGAGAAATACATGCAAAGTGGTGCGTGTTTAGACATCATCCCAGATGTCAAAATGTGGGCAAAATCGGTGGGATAAGCAAACCCTCACCATTGGTGAACCTTAATGTTCCAGTTGAGGAACAGGAAAAAAATTCACACACTGCAGGCTCTATCCCCTAAGCTGTTTTCTCTTTTATCCACCTAAACTGCTTCCACGTGCAGTAGTATTCCTTCAAAAAAACGCTTCTTCTGCCCCTAGATTCCACTTTCAACCTCAGCAGTGTGTGGTGTTACGTTTGTTACACTCACTTGGGAAGTTAAGTGTCACACTGTGACTGAAAGCCTTCTTGACATAATAATGTTAAAGCGGACAGCACCATGCACAAATGGAACAAACATCAAAAGGTACTTAAAAATTCTGTAAAAAGGGAGCTAAGACGTTTTGTAACATACATCACCATTATCATCCAGTAAATGTGGCACTGTTGAGACAGTTTTAAACAGAGCAATGTTGCCTCCTGCCATCCCTAAAAAAAAATGTGGTGACACACTGACTGGTTTTGTGCCCCAGGTTAATGAATGTGTTGTGGGGTGGGGGTGGGAGGGGGGTGTGGAAGCATTCTCCCTGTGTTGTCATGTTCAACTCAGAGTATTCTCAAAGTCGGAATGCAGCTACCATCATTGTGGGTAAACATGGTAGCATAATGTATGTAACAGTCTCAAAATTGGAAGAAGAAAAAAAACTTAAACAGGAGTCTCGTGGTGGCTCAAATCCAGGTTGTTAGAACACAAGCACAATGCTCAAACCACTAGGCTGTCCTGTCCCCAGTACCAGCAGATGATCATGCAGATAGTTAATATGGTCTTGAAGTGAACAAAACATCTTGTGGTGTACACGTTAAACCCGTTCCACTCTCGGAAGAGTAGGCCATTTTGTGGT
Source organism: Stramonita haemastoma (assembly GCA_030674155.1). NCBI lineage: Eukaryota > Metazoa > Mollusca > Gastropoda > Neogastropoda > Muricidae > Stramonita > Stramonita haemastoma. The sequence continues at coordinate 32,029,601 of CM060342.1, forward strand.
AGTGGAATGGATGACAATTTTTTACCAAAACTGCATACACATGGGGGCTGGACGTAAAAAAAAGCTCATGAGTGCTTATTCCATTATCCTCGAAATAAAACAATAGAGAAATAAATAGAAAATAAATAAATAAATAATAGAATGTGTGTCTGTCTGTCTGTCTGTCCTGCTGCTGTGCATGTCTATCTGTCTGTCTGTCTGTCTATGTCTATCTGTGTGTCTGTCTGTCTATCTGTCTGTGTGACTGTCTACCTGTCTATCTGTTGTCTGTGTGTCTGTCTGTCTGTCTATCTGTCTGTCTGTCTGTCTGTCTATCTGTCTGTCTCTGTCTGTGCCATGTCTGCAGTCTGTTCTGGTCAGAGAGGCATGCAGCAGACAGGAAAAGAAGACCTCGGGTCTTTATCACTGCCCTCAAGTGTCCCCCTCTTACTTCTAAGCCTCTTTCTCCAGGGGTCAGTCTGGGGAGGGTTGATGTTGTCTGAGATTTGATGGACACTGTGGCCGAGTGGTTAAACCCTTCAACTTCAATCCCATGGGTCCATGAATTCTCGGGTTCGAATCTTGGTGATGTCTGGTGAATTATGTGTGGGGATTTTCTACAATCTCCCAGGTCAACTTCAAGTGCAGGCCTGCCAGTGCCTTGCAAGTGCCTTAATTCTCTGTCTCTGTCTCTCTCTGTCTCTCTCTGTCTCTGTCTCTCTCTGTCTCTCGTCTCTGTCTCTTGTCTCTCTCTCTGTCTCTGTCTCTGTGCTCTCTGTCTCTCTGTCTCTGTCTCTGTCTCTGTCTCCTCGTCTCTCTCTCTCTCTCTCTCTCTCTCTCTCTCTCTCTCTCTCTCTCTCTCTCTCTCTCTCTCCTCTCTCTCTCTCTCTCTCTCTCCTCCTCTCTCTCTCTCTCTAATATTACTATATATATCTATATATATATATACTATATATCATATATATATATATATATATATATATATATATATATATATATATTATATATATATATATATATACATACATGCAGAAGATCTGATATGCACGTCAAAGGTCCCATAATTCATGTCAGCATTCTGTGGGTTACAAAACTATGAAAGTCTCCAGCATACATCCCTGATGTTGGAATGCAGCTGCTTTCATTGTAGGGAAAGATATTTGCTTACACAAAATCTCATCATTGGTGAACTTCAGAGCTCTAGCTGAGGAACATAATGAAAAAAGATGTGGGAGGGAGGTACTTAACAAAAATATGTGGGGAAAAGAACGACAACAATATAGCTTATGCATAAAAGAAAACATGGTAAAGAAATAAGAATAACTACAAAACTAATAATAATAATCATAATCATAATCATAATAATAAACCCACCAAGTCATTAACATCAATGTCACTATAACAAATATGCTATAGGACTGTGCCATGATTTAGCAAAGCAATAGGAATAATAAAAACACCCCGAAACAAGTCATCAACAATGATATAACAACAAATATTATACAGTGGGAATGTGCTATGGAATTCTTGTCACTAATCAGAAGGAAGATGTAAGCTGCCTCTTGTGGTAGTACATCCCCACACTAATGTCAATGTCGAGAAATGGCAGGAGTGGGGCCCGGGGAGGAGACAGGCCATATTGATAACTCTAATGAGTAAATTGGATCCCCCCCAACGGGTGAAATGGTGTCAAGAGCTAACGGTCCAGACCAGTAAAAGCCTGTGGCACCAAGTGGTGTGTGTAGCCAGGGAGGCAGGCACTGCTTACCGGATACTTACGGCGCCTGCTCCGCGTGAAGCCTTCAGTGAAGTGATACACGTGAGACTGCTTATGATAGACAGACAACAAGGTCGTTGATCATTGCGCGTGCTGTGGCTGTGATTTATGGTTTGAGGAAGGAGGTGGTGGGGGGCATGGAGGGTTGGGGGCTGTTGATATCAGGAATATGAAGGTATTGGTCTTAGCAGCATATTTTGTGCTTCCTGGCTCAATTTTTGGTTTGTATTTGTAATTAGAACACCTTAGGCACATGTTATATCCCATTCCGCTTTTCAAAAGAGTAGGCCATTGTGTGCAGTGGGAACAGATGACTGTTTGTGGAGTATTGTGTCACTTCAGTTAAGAAACTTTCTGAAAAAAGAAAGCTTGCATGTGTGCTGCTTGCAGTGTCAGTGTGTCTTGTTAGCCTAAAAACTCTTAAAAAGCAGACCGGACCTGTGTGCTTAGAAACTTTCTGGAACAGTAGATCCTACATGTGTGCTACTTGTGGAGTAATGCATCACTTTAGTCTAGAAACTTCTGAAAATAGAACTTACGGGTATGGATGTTGTCAGTGCCTCTTACTTGCCTACAAACTTTCCATTTCTCCCCCCCCCCCCCCCCCCTCAACTAAAAGTCTGAGGTTTACCGATGGTGAGATTTTTATGTATTTGACTAGCGTTCCCCCCCCCCCCACCCCCCCCCCCCCCCCCCCATCATTTAGGTAGCTGCATTCTGACTTCGAGGATAGAAACTCTCTGAAATGGAGCCTGCAAGAACTATGTTTGTGATGAAATCTGTCACTTTGGTTTAGAAACTTTCTGAAAAGAAATGGAGCCTGCAAGAGCTATATTTGTGATGAAATTTGTCACTTTGGTTTAAAAACTTTCTTCAGTTGAGCCTGCAAGAGCTATGTTCATAACGAAATTTGTCACTTTGGTTTAGAAACTTATGAGAAAAAAAAAGGAGCCTGCAAGAGCTATGCTTGTGACGAAATTTGTCACTTTGGTTTAGAAACTTTTAAAAAATAAATTAAAAAGGAGCCTGCAATAGCTATGCTTGTGACGAAATTTGTCACTTTGGTTTAGAAACTCTTGGAAAATTGGAGCCCACAAGAGTGCTCTTTGTATTCATCCAGCCCAGACTGCAGAGAAGTGGGAGCTGCTGACAAGACAGCCAAGGGGTAGTCATCATTTTGCCTTGTGGAGAAATGAGTATAGGGATTATCCCCAAGTGGCCTCGACATCAGCAGATCACAGGGAGGCACTTAGCACCCAGAGGCTGAGCTAACAATGTGTATGTACTGCAGACTGAACACTTACTAGGCTTCCTCCAGGCCAAGCCTTTAGTGAAGTGGTGCATGTGAGACCAGTTATGAGAGACAGGAGGATTGATCATATTCCTTACTGTAGTGGGATATATGGAGCCAAACTAACAACCCCCCCCCCCCCCTCCCGCGAAGAAAACACACACACACACACACACACACACCCTCCCCAAAAGTCCTTCGGATGAGACTTTAAACCGAGGCCCCGTGTGCGAAGCACGCAGAACATCTGCGCACACTTAAATCCTGTTCCGCTTTTCGTAAGAGTAGGCCATCGTGTGCCGGTGGGAACAGATGACAAGATTTACAAAACTGCATACACACGGGGACCGGATGAAAAAAAGCACATGATTGCTTATTCTGTTATCCTCGATATAAAAAAAATATTTAAAAATATTATATTATTATTAAAACGCACACACACACACACACACACCACACACACACACAACACACACACACCACACACACACACACACACCACATGCATGCAGCACATAACCTCATAACCACACACACACACACACACACACACACACACACACACACACACACACACACACACACACACACACACACACACACACAGGGGATGGGATAGCCTAGTGGTCGGAACATTGGCTTGCAATTTGACAACTTGAGTTCGATTCCCCGTTCAGGGGATTTTTCCCCTGGAGTTAACATCAGTGTTGACTCCACTCTCCCCAAATGTCTTTCAGATGAGACTGTCAACCGAGGCTGTAAGCCAACGCATGCAGAATATCTTGTACACACACGTTAAATCCTGTTCTGCTTTTGGTAAGAGTAGTCCAATGTGTGCCGGTGGGAACAGATGACAATATTTACAAAACTGCATACACACGGGTACTGGAGGGGAAAAAAGCACATGAGTGCTTATTCCATTATCCTCGATATAAAAGAATAAAATAAAATAAATAAGTAAAAATAAAAACTATACTATAGCAAAAGCTAGTAGTACTGGGGGGGGGGGGGGGGGGGGGGGTATGAAGAAGGGAGGAGGGGAAGGAGAAAGAAAAGACACACTGTGTTTTTTTTTCATGATCAGTATCCACCAAGGGCAGCAACCACAGACATAGCACCTAAGTGGCAAGGTGTGAAGAGGTAAACACGTGAAACGAGGGGATAGTCTCCCCCTGGGAGCAGACAATTAGCCGTTGAGGTAAACGCTGGCTTGTGAGGGCGCCACTGGCAGTTAGATGTTGGCGCCGCCTAGGGGAGGAAAAAGACTACATGCTCTCTTTGATGAAGTTGATTTCTCTATCTGTTCAGCTAGCTTCTCTCTCTCTCTCTCTCCTCTCTCCTCTCTCTCTCTCTCTCTCTCTCTCTCTCCTCTCTCTCTCTCTCCTCTCTCTCTCTCTCTCTCTCTCTCTCTCTCTCTCTCTCTCTTCTTCTCTCTCTGTCTCTCTGTCTTCTTCTGTCTCTCTCTCTGCTCTCTCTGTCTCTCTCTCTCTCTCTCTTCTCTCTCTCTCTCTCTCTCTCTCTCTCTTCTCCTCCTCCTCTCTCTCTCTCTCTCTCTCTCTTCCTTTGGCAGGTTTGTATGCAGGTGCATTCTCTGCATTTAAGGGGGAAGAAAGGAGAGGGGGGAGGGGGGGGGGAAGAGAGAATTGAGAATGAAGGGGAAGTGGAAAAGGGGGGGTTAAAAATAAACCGGAAGGTGAGGGAGAGGAAACGAAAGGATTTGACCCCAGAAGAAAGAAGACTTGGTTTTCAAGCTGCTTTTTTTTAGACTTTGAGAGTGAGCTGTTGTTGTTGTTGTATGCATTATTGTACAATGTGTCTCTGTCTCTGTCAGGTTTTCTGTCTGTCTGTCTGTCAGTCTCTGTCTGTCTCTGTCTCTCTCACACTCTCTGCATGTATAGGGGGGGGGGGGGGGGGGTGCTGAATGTGCGTGCAAGTGTGTGTGTGAGAGAGAGAGACAGACAGACAGACAGACAGAGAGGCACAGAGAGAGGAGGCACGTGGGCACACGTGCACATTATATATGTGTGTGTGCGTGACTAAAAATAATCACTCTTTTACCCCAGCCAAGGTTAAGCAGCATCGACTGTGATTACCAGTTGGATGGGTGACCGTTTGCGTGCCTTGGTTTCAGTACAGTCCCCCCAGTTCACCCAGCTGTAAATGTGTACCTACCCACTTTACAATCAGGGAAGGTAAAACAGCGAGGGAGAGAATATGGGTACCGCCCTCGATATGCTGGCCCCTAGTGAAGCTGAGGTCTCGGATGCCTCGCTCCCTTACAACCACATAGGTTATGGAACACCTTTACCTTTACCTACTCATGTACAACAATCAAATTACAACGTTCAGGAAACGATAAAGAACATGAAATTGTTTCAACACTGACAAAAGTGTTTAATAAGTCAATCTTTTCAGCTTGCTCACATTAGCAACTTAGGAGAAAGGGACAAAGTTTGAATATAACAGCAAAGAAAATAATAGAATTTCATGTAAAAGACACTTTGCAAGCGGGAACCATAGCACCGGTAATCATCTTTGTTTGAATGCTTGGACTGCTAGCGACTATTGTCGTGTGTCATATGAGCAAAAATGTGTTCGGCTGCCTTTAAGCGACTGACATGTCAGGTTTAGCACATCTGACATCTGCATGGGAGAGATTTTATTTTTGTTATCTTTAGAGTCTTTTAGGAAAAAAAGACAAGAGAATGGACCAAGATGACAGAAAATAAACAAGAAGGATCTGACAGGAAGAAAGGGAGCAAAGCAGAAACAAAGAGAGGGATAGAAAAGAGGGGGTTCCCAGCCATTTTACTTTGACAGGCCACAGGCATCTCCAAGGGGGGAAGGTGTTTTAAATCTGGTTTTCTCTTCCTCATTAGTTATTTGATCCCTGTATGAAATACCAAGAAGTTTGTGAAAGCATCTCATCTCCATTGCCTGTATCCTTCTTTCAATGTCTGCTGTTAATAGTCCACCTTTCACATGGTACAAAACTATGGATATGATCAGGGAACGCATCAATCTGATCTTGAAGCTAATGGTGATGTTCTTATCATTCCAGAGGACTTTAAATTTGGTCATTGCACCTGTGGTCTGGATTATCCTCGAGAGAATTTCATGTTTTGATCCTTCATCCTCCGCTACTAGATCTATAGCTCCCAGACACCTAAACCTATAGGCAGTTTCAATTTTCGTGGTGTCTTTTGTCATGTCAGTGCTGATGTCATTGGTACTTATTTACTTCAAACTAATACCTACTCATTTGCTTGTTTCACAGAAAATTGATGTTACGAATTCCCCCCTACACCCCCACCAAGAAAAGTGACGACATTGCAACAAAGGATGACGCAAAACACGTCAGCGTGGACATCTGCATGACACCACCTGAAGAAGTTAACACAAAAGCACAGAAACCTGTGACGACAAACAATCCAGTGACCAGTGTTTCAGCCAATCAGCAAGGACATTCCAAGCATTTAAATGGTTGGTATTGACCATCTTTGTGTGTGTGTGTGTGTGTGTGTGTTGTGTGTGTGTGTGTGTGTGTGTGTGTGTGTGTGTGTGTGTGTGCGTGAGTGCGCGCGCGCGCGTGTGTGTGTGTTCTTTCTTACTTTAGCATTCTTGCAGTTAAAGTATTCCAAAAGCTGTGGTCATTAGTTTTTGAAACAGCGAAACAAACCCTGCAGTTATAGGACATTTAAAAAAAAAAAAAAAAAAAAAAAAAAGCACCCAAAATAATACAGCAGTTAGATCTGTTTTATGACTGTTGGTGAAAACAGTTATCCCCAAATGTATTCAGAGCAAAAATAGCCCCTGCGTGCCATGATTGGGTGGCAGGATAGTTAAGACGTAACAGCATTTTGAATCATTGATAGTCTAGCTCTCTTACATATTGAATCATTGAATGTCTAGTCTAGCTCTCTAAAAACCAGTCGAACAGACAGCTTTCTGGGGGCTGGTTTTTTTCCTTTTGTTGCTTTCTTTTTTTGCTAAATGCACTTGACCTAAAGCAGCACAGTACTTTTCTTTCAGATGAGCCACCCAGTAACAGAGGCTGGACAGAAGACAAGAGTGTGAATGATGAGGATCCGAGCTCTTCACGTCCGTTCAGCGCTCAACATGAATACGTGACAGCAATGACGACCACAACAAAGGAAGCGTTGACTGAATGTCCTTTCTCGAGAGCATCCCAAAACCTGAAGATGGAAGCAGAGATAGATAGTGACCTGAAGGTGAAGACAGAGGAAGAGACAGAGGGAAAGATACAGGGAAAGAAGGAGAATGTCTATACAACAGGGACAAAGCCCCATGCTCTGACTGACCAGGACACGCAGACAGACAAAGGGTCAGCGGGAGGTCAGGTATCAAAGACTGACCAAGACTGGGAGATGGAGAGTTCCAGGCATCCAGCTTTTCTCGGACCTGGCAGTGGCAGCGTCCAGTCTGAGACAGGTGCCATGTCCTGCTTGTCCGACACTACAACTGGTGGTGATCTTCAACATCGCCGCATTCATGCTCCCTCAGATCTTTACCAGCAACACGGAGATCTTGGCGGAGAATCTGTTTCTTCTGATCTCTGTAGTAGACAGCGTGCTGCCCTGGAAGATGTCTACAGAAATTCTGTGTTTGCCAGTTTTACTAAACATGCCATGGAACACTTCAGAGAAGGGTCTGATGCTAAAAATGTTGTTAGCTCAAGACGTTTGGAATATCCTCTTTCCGAGATTCCAAAAGCTGAGGCTTCACATGCCGGTGTTAGTTCTTCTGCAAGAGGAACACCAGTAACAATCCTAGACGTGGAGGAAGGAGGAGGAGGTTGCTTACGGGGAAAGACACATCATCTCTGGAGCTGAAATCCCTCAGGCAGGCTATGTGACGGACAGGTGCAAGAGCCTGGCTGGTAAAGAAGGCTACCCAGGATATTCAGTACCCATGTCCTTACCTGGCCATTCCCTGCTTCCCTACCTCTATGCCCTCCATCAGTGCCCTCTACCTACCCCATCCTACCCGGTTCCTTACCTCCTCCACCCGCTGATGTTGAGCTCTGCTGCTGCTGCTGCTGCTGCACCTGTGCTGCCTCCTCTCTCCTCTCCATCCGCCATGGCCTCAGCCCAGTCTGCAGGGTTTCCGCACCTGCTGTTCCGATGAGGGATGGTCAGAAATGCTGCAGGCATGATAATATACTTGACAGAAGTGTTGATGTTGCATTATCTAAAGCTGCACGTGCAGTGGTGCCAGAAAGACTAAGCTTCGCGAAGGGATGAGAGACAAATATTCACTCACTGTACTGAAGAACAGACTTTGTTGAATAATTATTGGCATGAAACAGGGGTGCTGTGCAATAGTTTTTACTCATAGACAAGCATTGAACTTGATGCACAGAAAAAAAAAATATATTAACTCATTCTTGAACCGACAGAGAAAATTCTTGACATTGCGTTTGGAAATCTTCTGAATTAAAAAAAAAGTCTTTTAAAACTATGATGCTATGGGTCTTGTCAACTCATGGACAGTAAGACTTTTTTTTCCAGGTCGAGGAGAGGGAGACTTCTGTTCATTCTTTTAAGTCTCCTGTTCTTCTCATTGGTTTAATGTCCATACACATTGCTTTAATATCATCTTGATTAAGACAATTACTTAGACCTCTCCTTGTGTCTTGTCCCCTGGATGCCCTGAAGAATCATGTGGGCACATTGTGAAGTTCAAGCAGTGGTGTTTTGGGCAGGTCAAACCAAACAGACGGTTTGTGTAGCATGCTTTCATTTCTTGTTCTATCTGTCCACCTGACCCTGAACAGCCTCTCTCTCCTCTCTCTCTCTCTCTCTCTCTCTCCTCTCTCTCTCTCTCTCTCTCTCTCTCTCTCTTCTCTCCTCTCTCTCTCTCTCTCTCTCTCTCTCTCTCTCTCTCTCTCTTTAACTGGATTTCAAATTGTAAAAAACAAGAAATTAGGAAATATATTAATTCTGGTTGCTTTATTATATATATATATATATATTATATATATATATATATATATATATATATATATATATATAATATATAAATAAAGTCATGGTCGCTTGTTGATCTTGGACACAGTGTAACTTGATTAAGCAAAGGGCCATTTGCTTGGTTGGTGTTATTTGTTAAACGTCTATTTACACAAACTTTTCATCAATGTGTTGGTTGGATAGGTTTGAGTTCTTTTGCACTGAAGGGGAAATCTCATCTAGGACATAACTAATCATAACAATAGCAACAACAAAGCCTCTCTATAGAAATAGTATTCTGTGCTCTTCACATCAAATTTTACCGCCAGAAATAGTTGCACTCTGTATCAAAAGATCACTCTTTTTTGTTACCCCCAAACCGTGAAGATTTTTTTCTTCTTCTTTCGGGATATTTTACACCATGTAGACATTAAAAGAACTGCATTTTTATATTAAGAAGTGAGAAAATCTGATAGGCTTTGGCATTAGTCACACCAACTGAATATTTTTAAAAGCTACTGGACACAGGCAAGTAATAATAATAATATAATAATATAATAATAATAATAATAATAATAATAATAATAATAAATAATATAATAATAATAGTAATAATAATAAATAATGATAAATGAAATTTATATAGCGCTATATCTTGCAAAAACAAATCAAGTGGTTAATGCCATGTGTTAATCTTGATACCAAATAGGAAACTAGAATTCTCTGTACTCATATAGAATTTGCAGGACAGAATAGTTCAGCGGTCAGAGCACTTGTTTTTCC
>CM060342.1:32044399-32046899 GCA_030674155.1 Stramonita haemastoma
GTGTGTTGTGTGTGTGCAGTGCACATTGTTCCACTTCTTCTCTCTTCCTTAAATTTCTCTCTCTCTCTCTCTCTCTCTCTCTCTCTCTCTCTCTCTCTCTCTCTCTCTCTCTCTCTCTCTCTCTCTCTCTCTCTCTCTCTGCGTTAATTTAGCCGGACGGATAGCCTAGTGGTCAGAACATTGCGCTGGCAATTTGACGACCCGGGTTCGAGTCCTGTCGAGGAGATTTTTCTCTTGGAGTTAACATCAGTGCTGACTCCACTCTCCCCAAAGTCCTTCGGATGAGACTTTAAACCGAGGCCCCTTGTGCGAACGCACGCAGAACACCTTGCGCACACGTTAAATCCTGTTCCGCTTTTCGTCAGAGTAGGCCATCGTATGCCGGTGGGAACAGATGACATTTACAAAACTGCATACACACGGGGACTGGATGAAAAAAAGCACTCGAGTGCTTATTCCATTATCCTCAATATAAAAGAATAAATCAAATCAAATCAAATCAAATCTCTCTCTCTCTCTCTCTCTCTCTCTCTCTCTCTCTCTCTCTCTCTCTCTCTCTTCTCTCTCTCTCTCTCTCTCTGTTAATTTTTCTTTTCATATATATTTTTGTCATCCATCCCTAGAATCACAGGTTTAACTCCTGTTGTCTTTTTTTTTCTTCAAAAAGCTTGTTTCAAGCAAGATTTGGCCTAGTTCAATAAAATCTATTATTTTTATTTGTCTTATTATCTACTTAAGGGGACAGGATATTTCAGTGGTCAGAGCACACCATTTCCCCCAGCTAATGTTATGCAGCATCAAGCGTGGTTACCCGTTGGATGGGTGACAGTTTGAGTGCCTTGCCTTTAGTACAGTTTTCTTGTTCACCCAGCTGTAAATAGGATTCTGCTTCTTCAGGGTCAGGGAAGTAAAGCAGCGAGGGAGAGGAAATAGGCGCGCCCTCAATATGCTGACCCCCTAGAGAAGCTGAGGTTTCTGATGCCGGCTCCCTTACGACTACATAGGTTATGGGATACTTTTACCATTTTTTTTTTTACCTTTACTATTATTTAAGGGATTGATGTTGTTGTTATTTCGAGGGTTCTTTTTGAAATTCTAAATCTATTTCATTTCATTGTACTGTTCTATGAATTTTTTTAGGAGGGGTTGGGGGAGTGGGGAGGGGTGTTTTTATGGGGGGGGGGGGTTGTTTGTTTGGTAGGGAGGGTGGTATTTGATAGACAAGAGTTTGGGAAGGGGGTTTGTTTGTTTTGTTTTGATTTTGTTTTCGATTTGTCATTCATTCTATTTGTCTTTATCACACAGAAAATGAATGGGTGAAGAAGAAAAAAGGAGCTAAGACTTTAATGGTTATATTATTACCCATACACCTACACTGGACCCACTTTGTGTGTATATCTCTCTGTAACACACGATGTAAAAAAAACACAACTCCTAAGTGAGATGTACCACACGCATGTGTTTTCCATAACAATAGGCTCATACATACCAAGCTGGGGCCATCGCTGTCCCCTGCCCATCAGAGGTGCGTGTGTGTTGGAGGCCAATTTCACACCTACCCGGGGTGCCTGAGGGCGGGTAAAAAAAAAAAAGCCAATGGCCTCCTTTGGGATGGAGGTAAGCTCTGAGAAGGTAGCAGGCTGTAGTGTGAGCGTGCAGTGGGCATTTGTCAGCTAGTCTATAGGCCTCCCAAGCTGCCTCCTCAGCATTTTGCCTTCCCCTTCCCTACCTCTTGTTTGTCTGTCTGCCTGTCTATCTGTCTGTTTGTCTGTCAATCTGTCTGTCTCTATCTCTGTCTCTCTCCGTGTCTCTCTTACTCTCTGTCTGTCTGTCTGTCCGTCATCTAATTTTAGTGGCAGGTGATGGCCTACCCTTCCAAAAGACAGAACAGACATGCCCCAAAAATATTCTGCTGTGTTCACACATGGAGCCTTAATTGGTTTATGCTGTTGTTTGAAGGACTTTCAGGGGAGTCGAGTCAGTACTGATGTGAGCTCCTAGGGGTGAAAAGTTCCTTTGAACAGGTATCTCAATGGTGGCTGGAACCCTGGACTAACAGACCAGGAATACAACATTCTGACCACTGAGCCGACCTGCTCCCAGATCCAGGCTTTGGCACCAACAGACACAAATAGAGAAATTTGGTGGACAGCTTTTTAGTGTGGTGCCTCAATGAAGAAGAAGAAAAAGAAGAAGAAGAAGAAGAAGAAGAAGAAGAAGAAGAAGAAGAAGAACAACAACAACAACAACAACAACAACAAACAACAACAACAACAAGGAGAAGGAGAACAAGAAGAAGAAGAACAACAAGAAAAAAAAATTATGACCAGCAAGAACAAGAAGAAACAGAAAAAAATAATAATGACAATGAAGCTGCTGCTGATGATGATGATGATGATGCTGAGGAGGAGGAGGAGGAGGATGTTGTTGCTGCTGCTGCTGCTGATAATAATAATATTAAAAAAAAGAACAACAAAAAAGCCCAAAACAATCTATCTTT
>CM060342.1:32051899-32059399 GCA_030674155.1 Stramonita haemastoma
CTAGGAAGGGACGGGGGGGGGGGGGGGGGGGGTTGTGTTGTTGTGTAGGAAGAGGAGTTGTTGGTATCGTTTCTTCTGTCGGATGAAGAAGAAAAGGTGTGACTTTTGTTCTCTACATGGAAATTTGGTTTAATCTTCTTCGTCGAAGCTCAGACAGAAACTATTGTTAGCTGTTTATGAGCGAAGAGGCGTTACGCTTCGTTAAGCGCCTGACAAGTCAGGCCCAGCGCATCCGACTTCTGCGTGGGGAGAGAATTGTTATCTTTTTCTTATGGGGAGGGGGGCGGTTGCATACGCAAAATCAGTATTGTAAACCTCAGAGTTCTAGCCGAGAACAAAAAATAATATGAAAAAATTTTTAAAAGAAGAAAACACAAAGCAGCCAAGTAGAGAAGAATACAGCATTAACTACAAAACACAACATATACAGATGAGACGATAAACCGAGATCCCGTGTGTTACACATCACTATTTTAGCGCACGTAAAAGAACCCACGGCAACAAGGGTGTTGACCCTGGCAAAATTCTGTAGAATAGAGCCACTGTGATTGGGAAACAAAATACAGTTGCATACAGGAAAAAAAAAAAAAAGGGTAGGCGCTGCACTTGTGGCGACGCGCTCTCCCTGGGTAAGGAGAGCAGCCCGAATTTCACACAGAGAAATCTGCTATGATATAAAGTGGTACAAAATACAAAAAGTACAAAATACAAAATACAGTAGTAGGCATCTGTCAGTCTCGGAAGACTATGGAGTTGCGCTCCAGGCTCTTAGAGCGCAAAGCCTGGGTAAGTAAGTACGGAGGGCAAGCTGTCACCCATGCAGCAGAACCCCCCTTCCTCCTCTCCACACTACTGGAATGTCCATGGAAAGCGATCGCGGATACGAATGGTTCCAGTACCGTCGCAGGAGCCGCCAGAAAGTACACTGCATTGTCGTTAACAGCAGGACTTGGGTTTATTGAATTCATCTTTACTTTAGACTTCCACACATGGATGACACCACACAAGTCATAACATGCATGGAATGGTGGAGAGGGAACGAAAGGATTTGAACCACGGCCCTCGTTTCCTGGGCCCCCCGTCCTTCAACTGAAAAAAATATGTTGTCATTTTAGTTGAGATTTAATTTTCTGTTTTTCTGTCTTTATTTTTTTCTTCTTTTTCTTTTTTTTCTTTTTCCGTGTGGGTTTTTTTCTTCCGTGTCTGTTTTTTTTCTTCTTTTTTTTTTCTGAAATTTCTCATTTACTTTTTTCCCCCTTTTTTTGGTTGCTTTTTTTTCTTCTTCTTTTTTCTGTTTCCTTTTCTTTATTTCTTTTATTTCTCTCTTTTTGTCTTTTTAAAATCTTTTTTCTTCTCGTTAACCTTCCTTTTTCGAATTTTCTTTTTTTTTCTCTCTCTCTTTTCTTTTCTTTGCTTTTTTGTTTTTTACTGTTTTGTTTTGTTTGTTTATTTTTGTTTTTTGTTTGTTTTTTGTTGTTTTTTTTTGTTTTTTTTTTTTTTTTGGGGGGGGTTACTAAGTCTCTGTGATGAAGGCAGCTATAAGTTGCAGGTCTTCCCAGTCTCCATAGACATTCTGGGCCACTGGGGTGGTGGGGGGTCAAACCAGATCCTCTTTCTGAGTGCCTCATGTAGCGGGCATTACAGGACTGCAGCACATAATTATTTTTAGTTAAGGGCACTCCTAGATATTTGACGCCATTACTGATACTTAAAACTGTATATTCTCTCACGTAACTTTTCTGTCTGTTTCACGTGAATGAGTGGGTTTTTAACTATGTCTTCCTATGAAACCACCGAGTAAAAGATGTTTTGAATTCAGTGTCAGATGGTGCATAATAGTACAAAGTCAAAGTCAAATTAATCATAAATAAAAAGTTTTGGGTACATGGAAACGAATACACAAAACCCAAAACTAAACAAAAAAAATGGATGATCATCGGCGACAAGGAAATTGTTTATTTTGACAATTTTTTTCAGAAGCAAAAACTTGTTTCCAAACTTTTTTCCCATTGGAGAAATACTCTGAACTTGTTAGTATTAGAGTATTATCAGTTTGGGGAGGTAAAAAAAAAAACAAAAACAAAAAAACCCACGAGTGTCATTCAATTAGCCTTGAAATTAAAGAATAAAATGAACAAAAATTAATAAAGATAATATACGATATATATTTCACACACACACACACACACACACACACACACACACACACACACACACACACACACACACACAACACACACACACACACACACACACACACACACACTGGACCCTCCGAGCTATCGTGAAACCTTGAAGTCAAGACGTGCACAAAAGAACACACACACACACACACACACACACACACACACACACACACACACACACACACACACACACACACACACACACACACAGGGCGAGGTCAGGACACCCTTCGGAGAAGCGACGCCAGCTTGTTCTTACGGTAAACTTTTAGACGCAAAAACTGTAATCTTTGCAAGCAGTTCTCAAAATGACAACAACAAAATAAGTTTTTAAAAAAGAATAATAATGATGAAAATAAATATTAAAAAAATTAGAGTAATAAAGACAACAAGAAAATAAATCAGAATTCAATTTGCACAGCCAAAAAACAGTTGGATTTCAAACTTGATCTGACATTATGGAAGGCGGGCTGATCATATCATGACACACACACACGCAGAGAGAGAGAGAGAGAGAGAGAGAGAGAGAGAGAGAGAGAGAGAGGAAGAGAGAGAGAGAGAGAGAGAGAGAGAGAGAGAGGAGAGAGAGAGAGAGAGAGAGAGAGGAGAATTATTTGCACAGGTACCATTTTAAGATAAAACTAGAAAAGGGGGGATGTTCGAGAGGGAAGAGGGGGGGGGGGGGTGGTAGAAAGGGGATGGGGAAGCAAAATACAATTTTTGTTATAGTTACCAAAAGAATCACATTCACAAGCAACAAAAAATTTAATTCGAAGAAGTTACCCCCCAAAAATATCTTGAATATAACATAATAATGACCGGTAACCGTATGAACCTCCTATACCGTCCAAAAAAAAAATCTTTAAGCCCACATATTCTGCTGGATTTCTTTAAATGTAATCAAGGAGAATAGTTGTTTTTTTTTCTTTTGTTTTAAAGATAAATTAGAGCCCATATGGATTACTTCCATTGTTATCTGATTCGTTATTCGTTGTTATCTGAAAGTTCATCACGTGTAATTGATGCTTTTGGTACTATGATGAATTGAATGCAAACAATTCAAACGGTCTCTTTGGGGCGTGTAGCATCTCTGTCAATATAAATAGAATCCCCACCTGGAAATTCTATGCTCGGAATTCCCTCTTTTCTATCCCTCTCTTTGTTTCTGTTTTGTTTCTTTTTTTATTCTTCCTGTCACCACCTTCTTTTGTCTATTGTCTGCTTTTATGGTCTAATGGTCAGCAGACTACAGCCATATCCAGAATCGCCCTACGATGGACTCCAGACGGTCGAAGAAAGAGGCCGCCCCAAGGAAACTTGGAGGAGAACAGTAGAGAGGGAGATGAAGGAAAAGGGTTGGACATGGGGCCGTCTGGAGCGTCGACATCGTGGCGGGCTCTAGTCGAGGTCTTTATGTGCTACCTGAGCACAAAGAGGACTAGATAGATAGATAGATAGTGTGTAATTGACAACAGAGGTAGGTACTCTTTTTTTTCTCTCCTTTTCTCTCAAAGAAAACCAGTTCTGATGCAAACTATTAGCACTATAAAGAGCAAAAGATATATGACATTACGTGTCTACAATTTCGAATGATTTTATTTTTGAACATAATTATGTCCTGAAAGAGGATCGTTAATAGGATCTTTAACTGCAGGGTTTATTTTGGTTGGTTGGGGGCAGGGGGTTGTTGTTTGTTTGTTTTTTCCAGAACCAAAGACTTCATCTGTTTTACTTTTGTTACAGGCAAAAATGAAAATTAACCACCTTTTGCCACTTTGCCACCGAAAATACCCCACGATACCAACTTAAACTCAGACCTGAAAATGCAGTTGCTCCCTACCCCTCCCCTAAAAAAAAAGCCAAAAACTTCGACTGTATTACTTTGATTACGGGGGGAAAATTGAAAATCAACAACAGCTTTTGCCACTGCGAAATCACCTTACCATCTTTCATCTTCCTGCTCCCCCCCCCCCTCCCCCCCAAACTCTTTTTTTTTTTAAAGGGATGCCGTGCCCTCATCCCCCATGGCGAGACACAGCGATTGAAGTAGGCCCGTGAATAGCCCCGGACAGGCAAGAGCCACCTCAGCCTGGGAGACCCTGCCTAGTCTGTCTATTATGCTCCTGCTTTCCCCCCGTAAATTTGTTTTTCAAAGACTAATGTCAACGTGGAGGGCTTTGATTCACGACTGGCTGTTTGTCTGTCTCACTGGCGGTCTGACTGACTAACTGATTGACTGGCTGACTGGCAGACTGACTGGCTGATTCATTTATTTATTTATTTTTTATTTATTTACTTATTTGTTGAATTTATTTATTTATTTGGACGGGATAGCTCAGTGGTCAGAGCGCTCGCTTTCCCCAGCCAAGGTTAAGTAGCTTCGAGCGTGGTTAAAAGTTAGTTAAAGTCTGTCCCGAGCCTAAGGCTCATCAGGCCGGTGCTTATCCCGGTTTCTGTGGCGTTAAGCGACTGAGAGTCATAGACTCCCCCCCTGGATAGGACGCCAGTCTATCGCAGGGTTAACCCCCAACACAAGGTTGGTACCCCTTTTACACCTGGGTGGGGTGAGAAAATAGCCGTAAAGTGCCTTTTCCAAGGGCACAACGCCATATCGGAAAGCTGGGATCGAACCCGCAACCTTTAGATTACGAGTCCAACGCCCTAACCACTTGACTACAGCGGCGGCAGCGTCGAGCGTGGTTGCCATGCCAATTGGATGGGTGACCGTTTGCGCGCCTTGGCTACAGTACAGTTCCCCCCAGTTCACCCAGCTGTAAATGGGTACCTGCCCTCTTTAGGATCAGGGAAGGTAAAGCAGCGAGGGAGAGGAGATGGGCGCCGCCCTCAATATGCTGGCCCCGAGAGAAGCTGAGGTCTCTGACGCCTCGCTCCCCTACGACCACACAGGTGATAGGACACCTTTTTACCTTTACCTTAATCGAGGATAATGGAATAAGCCATTTTTTTTACATGCAGTCCCCGTGTGTATGCAGTTTTTGTAAATCTAGTCATCTATTCCCACCGGCACACAATGGCCTACTCTTACGAGAAGCGGAACAGGATTTAACGTGTGCGCAAGATGTTCTGCGTGCGTTCGCACACGGGGCCTCGGTTTTATAGTCTCATCCGAAGGACTTGGGGGGGAGAGTGGAGTCAGCACTGATGTTAAACTCCGGCGGAAATTATCCCCTCGAACGGGGAATCGAACCCGGGTCGTCAAATTGCAAGCGCAATGTTCTGACCACTAGGCTATCCCGTCTCCCTTTGTGTGTGTTTGTGTTTGTTGTGTGTGTGTATTTTGAAGTTTAGTTGTTTGGGGGCTTTTGTTTTTGTTTCACTTTTGGTTTTTTATCTCTTTTTATTTGGGAGGGGTAGGGGTGTACACGGTTTTTTGCTTCCTTATTTCCCTCTTAAGGTGCAGCCTCATTAATTTATTTGCATCTTTGTGAAGGCAGAAAGGATTGTGGTTTTCTATTTTGCATTATACTAGCGATGTGTTTGGAGCATAGAAATGCTATGCTGCGGTTGCGTTGAGTTGGGTTTTTTTTTTTTTTTTTTTTTTTGGGGGGGGGGGGATTTTTGGTAGGTTTTTCTTTTGTTGTTGTTGTTGTTTGTTTGGGGGTGTGCAACGGATAATTATGAACTATGCTCTGTTAAATAAATTCTTTTTACAGTTATTTAATTTTTGTTCGGAGTATATTGCTTTTCTTCATGAACATCGTAACTTTAAAAATTAGCTTGTGTTGGACTTCCATAAAGAAAACAAACAAATAAATGTTTTTTTGTTTGTTTTTTTAATCATAATTATGGATGTTTTGTCGAGAATGTTGTCTGTAAAGAAATTGTTTCTGCAAATGTTCTAAGCACAATATGTTCTGCAATAGCTTTCCGCTATGTAAAATGTCTTGCTGAAATATTCTAAAATTTGAAAATCATCATTCTTGGTCTAAAAAAAAGAAAAAAGAAAAGAAAAAGAAAAGAAAAGAAAGAATTAGAAATATTGTAAATTTCCTTTAGCCACAAAAATGTACAAAATATTCTTAGCCATGAAAAACATTCAGTAAAAAATAATAAAAAATATTCCGTAAAATTTTGTTATATATGATTATATATGATGTTATTATATATATATATATATATATATATATATATATATATATATATATATATATATATATATATATATCATATATATGCACGTATGTTATATATATATATATATATATATATATATATATATATATATATGCACGTATGTATATATATATATATATTATATATATATTATATTATATATTATATATATATTATATACATCATCATATACATTCTGACAAAATTGTTCATGTTTTTAATCATGAGCAGAGGGTTTCTTTTAAGTTCAGAATACAATCAGTCCAATTTCCTACACTTTTTTTAAAAAAAAACCTTTAATCAAAAACTCAGGAAAATACTAGACTATATAACATTTTCAGATTTTGGTTTACTCTCGTTCCTTGGCTACAGTACCAAGGTTTACCAAAGATGAATTTTTACCTATACTACCGGTGTTAGGTAGCCGCATTTTGGACTTCGTAATTCCTTAGGATTGAAAAATATTTCAAAAGAATCTCTTTGCCACACAGCAAATTTTTTCGCAGATATTTTTTGTTGTGAAAATATTAATGGAGTCCTGTGTACTGTTGCATATCAACAGTATACAAACATAATCTCAAAGTGATGGTCAGTCAGATCTTTTGAACAGTCAAAAAGTAGTTACCCTGTGTTCAGGATTTAGCCTTTCTTGTCAAATGTTTTTAAACACTGTGCAATATTCTGCCAATTGTTCTTGACAAATAGCCTGCTTTTTTGTTTTCATGTAGTATATAATGTATTTTATTTATACATAATATTATACATATATATTAGATGAATATATATATATATGTATATGTATATGTATATATATATATATATATATATATATATATATATATATATATATATATATATATGTGTGTTGTGTGTGTGTGTGTGTGTGTGTGTGGTGTGTGTGTGTGTGTGTGTGTGTGTGTGTGTGTGTGTGTGTGCGCGGCCGCGTAATATTACATAATCTATAAACATATATATATGAATATATACATGATATTATAACCTCTCTCCCTCTCTCTCTCTTTCTCTGTGCGCGCTCGCGCGCACGCACGCACGCACGCACGCACACGCACACGGGCATGGGACAGTTGATTAAAAATCTTCTCCCAACTTGACTATACAGGAATCAATCTTATCTTGTTTCGCTTTTTTGAATGCGCCACACACATCAGGCCCCTACCCA
>CM060342.1:32064399-32066899 GCA_030674155.1 Stramonita haemastoma
ACTGATATTTCACAACATATCTCTTGCCATTTATTCAAGACGAGAGGGTTTTTTCTCTTCCTTCAAAGTCTACGATTTTTGAGTTTATTTCGAAGAAATTCGCAGTCCGTTTTCGGCTTTAGAAGGCTGTTGAGAAAGTAGTTTGTTTTTTCTTTGAAGTAGGGAAAGCTTTCCAAATTGGAAAATGTTACAAAATAATTGCTTGGGGTTTTTTGTGTGTATCTACTCCATTTACCTCTTCAATGACTGCCATAATGGCCATATAAACTTCCATTATTAGTAGCAACAAAATAGCAACAATAATAACAATGACCATAATAACAACAGCAACTAGATCTAGAAGAAGAATATTTATGATGATGATGATGATGATGATGATGATGATGATGATGATGATGATGATGATGATGATGATGATGATGATGATAACGCCGACGACGACGACGATGATGATGATATTGACGACAAGGACGAGGACGAGGACGACGAAGACGACGAGGACGATGATGATAATGATAACGATGATGATGATGCCAGAACATAGTCATCATTCAACTGATGTATTAATCAAAAGTCAAATTCTCTCTCACTCAAAATCACTCCAATCCAACAACAATCCTTAACCAACCAATACAAAAACAACATCCACTTTCAGAAATGAACCAATCACAACAAAGGGAGGACCACATCACAGAGGAAGAAGGTGTGGCAAATTGCAACTATTACCACTTCCACCCTTCCACCATCTCCAACCATCACCATCACCACCACACAATCCCTGTTCCTCCTACCCCCAACTCCATCTTTCACTTTTCCTCTCCCTCCCCTCTCTCCCTTCCCATCTCCTCTCCCCTCGTCCAGGGGCCCAGAGAGAGAAGAGAGAGAGAGAGAGAGAAAAGAGAGAGAGAGAGAGAGAGAGGAGGAGAGAGAGAGAGAAGAAGAAGAGAGAGAGAAGAGAAAGCAGAAGAAGAGAGCAAGAGAGAAAGAGAAGAAGACAGAAGACAGAGACAGAAACAGAGAAAGCAGAAGAAGAGAGAGAGAGAGAAAGAAGAGAAGAGAGAGAGAGAAGAAGAAAGAGAGAGAAGAGAAGAGAAGAGAGACAGAAAGACAGAGACAAAGAGACAGACAAAGACGAAGACAGAGAGACAGAGTGAGGACAGAGAGACAAACAGACTGACATACATACATACATACAGACAGACAACAACAGACAGAGACCGAGCAACAGACAGAGAGTGAGAGCAAAGATAGTAGTACACCCTCCGTAGGGCGTACTATCTTTGGTGAGAGACAGAGAAAGACATAGAGACCACACCACACACACACACCACACACACACACACACACACACACACACAACACACACACACACAACACACAACACACACACACACACACACACACACACACACACACACACACACGACAAGAGACAGACAGACAGACAAAAGACACGACAGATAAGACAAAAGACAGAGACAGACGAGAAGAGACAGAAGACAGACAGAGACAGAAGACAGACATGACAGACAGACAGACAGACGTGTGTGGGGGGCGGTGGGTGGGAGGGAGACAGTGATAGAGAAACAGAACAGAGAAAAAAAAAACAGAGACAGAGAGAAACAGAGAGAAAAAAAGAGACCGAGCAGGATACAATGGGGAGGAAGGTAAGAGCAGAAAGCGTGACTTATTGCAGTTTAATGGAGTATGGGAGGTCCCCTACATTCTCAGATCAGTGCTAAGCCTGCCTCATGGGAGCGGAGGGATTGACACCCCTATAGACCTTCAGGCCTTTGCCATCCACCCCTGCTATTGTTGCCCAATGAAGAAGACATGGGGTGTGGATGAACAGCTTGCAGGGGGTGGGAGGAGGAGGGGTTGTACGTGGGTGATAGGGGGATGGGGTGGGGTGTGGTAGGGGTAGGGTGGTGGGGGTTGGGGGTGTTGTGGAGGAAAAGTGGAAAGGTTGTGGGTTGAAAATGGAACATAATTGTAGAGGATAAAAATAATGTTGCGAGATTGCTCTTTTGTGTGTGTGTGTGTGGGGGGGGGGGGGGGGGTAGGTATGATAAAATGTATTATGTCCTAAAGTGGTTTTTTGTCCTTAAAGGGGACAGGTTCAACAGAGACCAGAAAAACCCCTTCTTACCTACCTACCTCTTCTGCCTTTCCTTCACTAAGTGGGTTGCCAATGTACAGACTGCAAATCACAAAACAAACATTCCAAACCTGACAATTCCTATTGTCTTTGTGAGCATGCTGATTGGGTGGAATCGGGTGAAAAACAAGAAATTTCAGGGAAAGTTAGGGCATACTCGTTTTACTTCAGTCCTGACTGGGCTTTTATTTATGTAAAAGGTTAATTGATGTTAAAGGTAAAGGTGTCCCATAACTTACGCGGTGGTAGGGGAGCGAGGCATCAGAGACCTCATCTTTTCAAGGGCCAGCATATTGAGGGTGTCACCCACCTCCTCTCCCTCGCTGCTTTACCTTCTCTGAC
>CM060342.1:32076899-32086899 GCA_030674155.1 Stramonita haemastoma
AATAAAGGTATAGATCTAGCTGCTTATTCCATTATCCTCGAAATAAAATAAAAAGAATATAAAAATAATAACATGCACGTGCACGTGCGCACACACACACACACACACACTCATGCACGCACACGCACGCTCACGCAAAGTGTCACCATTGGTGAACCTTGGTGCTCTAGCCCACAAACTGCGGGTGGGGGGAGAGAGATTGTAAAGCCAAACACACACACAAACACACACACACACACACACACACACACACACACACACAACACACACACACACACACACACACACACACACACACACACACACACACCAACACACACACAACACACACACACACACACACACACACCACACACACACACACGCACACACAACACACACCACACACAACACACACACACACACACACGCACACACAGACACACACGCACACACAGACACACACACGTACACAAACACACACATACACACCACAGCCACTCACACACACATACACACATACACACACACGTACACACACAACACACACACGCAACAGCACAACGACAACACACACAGACACACACACACACAGACACACACACACCACACACACACCACACACACACACACACACTACACACACACAACACACACAAACACACACACTACACAAACACACACATACACACACACACTACACACACATACACACACACACACACACACACAACACACTCACACACACACATCACACACACAACACACACCACACACACACACACACACCACACACACACAACACAGGGACAAAGAGTGACAGAGACAGACAGGTTATCAGGCAGCACCAACGTCTAACTGCCAATGGCGCCCTCACAAGCCAGCATTTACCCATTCACTAAATTGTCTGGTCCATGGGGGAAGTGGAGGGAGACTAGACCCCTAGGCCCTATCCTATCCCCCCTCCTTCCATATGGCTTGTGTCCTTAAGTGGCTGTGCACACACACACACATGCACAGTCTCTCTCTCTCTCTCTCTCTCTCTCTCTCTCTCTCTCTCTCTCTCTCTCTCTCTCTCTCTCTCTCTCTCTCTCTCTCTCTCTCTCTCTCCTCTCTCTCTCTCTCACTACACACACACACACACACACCACACACACACACACACACACACACACACACACACACACACACACACACACACACACACACACACACACACAAGGCCTGTTTGGCTTCACACCTTGCCACTGATGTGTCATGTCTGTGCTTACTGCCCTGGGAGATTACATTTCACAAATATTGTCTCCATCCCCCCCATCCCCCATCCCCCCCCCCAACCACTGCTTGCACTGTGCAGGTTCTCTGTGTGTGTGTGTGTGTGTGTGTGTGTGTGTGTGTGTGTGTGTGTGTGTGTGTGTGTGTTGTGTCTGTGTTGTGTCTGTGTCTGTGTCTGTGTCTGTGTGTCTGTCTGTGTCTGTGTGTGTGTGTCTGTGTCTGTGTGAAAGTTCCAGCGAGCAAGAGAGAGACAGAGTTACATACCAAGACTGAGAGAGAGAGAGGACAGAGAGAGAGATATGAAAATATATGCATATACATAAGGGGCACATAGCTCAGTGATCAGAGCATTTGCTTTTACAAGTCAAAAGTTAGGCAGCATCCAGCATGGTTAACAATGGCTGACCCTTAGCATGCTTTGGCTTCAGTGCAGTTCCCAAGTTCACCCAGCTGTGAATGGGTACCTTCCCTCTTTAGGGTCAAGGAAGGTAAAGCATCGAGGTAGAGGATATGGGCGCCGCCCTCAATGTGCTGGCCCCTAGAGAAGCTGAGGTCTCTGATGCCTCGCTTCCTTGTGACCACACAGGTTATGGGACACCTTTATCTTTTTACCTTTTGTGCACACACAACAATTCCCATCACAACCGCCATCACTACCAACATTATAACAGGAAACAATTTTTAACCAATCAAATCACAAACATTAATAATATACAAAGAAAAACTAGATAATACAAAAAAAAACTTTTTTAAAACACCAGGGTCAAAAATCGGAGAGGGGGGGCATTATTTTCAGGGCTGTGCCTGTCAGGGGCTGTAAACACAGACGTAGCATGTACGTGGCAAGGTGTGAAGGGATAAACAAATGAAACCAGGGATAAACTCCCCCTGGGAGCAGACAATTAGCCGTTGGGGTAAACGCTGGCTTGTGAGGGCGCCACTGGCATTTAGACGTTGGCGCCGCCTAGGGGGGAAACTGTGCAGTCAGTGTGTGTGATGAAGCTGATTTCTCTGTAGATGTCTCAGGCTCTGCAGGGTTTTGCTCTATACCACTGGGTTCATTTTTGGTTCTCTCTTTCTTCTTTTTGATGGCTGTCATCCTCCTCTTCTTCTTCCTCATGTTTCTTCTGTTTGTGTTTTTTTTCCTTCTTTGGTAATATTGTCTTCTTCTGATTCTTCTAGACCTACCTACTCTTTGGTAGTTTCTTCTTCGTCTCCGTCTTCATCTTCTTCCTCTACCTCCTCTTGCTGTTTCTTCTTCTGCCCCTGCTGCTGCTTCCTCTTCTACTACTTCTTCAGAATTCATTGTCGTCTGTTTCTTCTTCTTCTTCAACTTCATTTTCTGTTTCTTCTTCTTCTTCAACTTCATTTTCTGTTTCTTCTTCTTCTTCAACTTCATTTTCTGTTTCTTCTTCTTCTTCTTCTTCATCTTCTTCATCTTTTGTTTCTTCTTCTTCCTCTTCACAATTCTCCTTCTTTGCAATTCTTCTCCATCTTCTTCATCTTCACAATTCTTTGCAATTCTTCTCCTTCTTCTTCACAATTCTTCTTCACAATTCTTATTCTTCTTTGCGATTCTTCTTTGCACTTTTTCTCCTTCTTCTTTTTCGCAATTCTTCTTCATTATTTTCTTTTTCTTCTTCCTCTTTACAATTCTTCTTTGCTATTCTTGTTCTTCTTCTTGTTCTTCTTCTTGTTCTTCTCTTCCTTCTTCTTCTTCTTTTTCTTCTTCTTCTTCTTCTTCTTCTTCTTCTTCTTCTTCTTCTTCTTCTTCTTCTTCTTCTTAGCAATTCTTCTTCTTCACAATTCTTTTTCTTCTTCTTCACAATTCTTCCTCTTCTGCTTCTTCTTCCTCTTCTTCTTCTTCTTCTTCTTCTTCTTCTTCTTCTTTCTTTCTTCTTCTTCTTCTTCTTCTTCTTCTTCGTGCAATTTTTTTGCAATCCCTCTTTTGTCTTCTTTTTCACAATTCCTCTTCTTCATCTTCTTTGCAATTCATCTTCTTCTTTTCCTGTTTCTTCCCCTTTTTCTTCTCCTCCCCCCCCCCCCCCCTTCTTTTCCCCCTTCTTCTTTCTTCAAAACATTATGCTTGCAATTTGAAGACCTGAGTTTGATTCCCGTTGGAGGGGATTTTTCCCCTGGAGTTAACATCTGTGCTGACTCCACTCTCCCCAAAAGTCCTTCAGATGAGACTATTTATAAACGGAGGCTGTGTGCAAACGCATGCAGAACATCTTGCCACAGTTAAATCCTGTTCCGCTTTTCGTAAGAAAAGGCCATTGTGTGCCGGTGGGAACAGATGGCAAAATTTACAAAACTGCATACACACGGGGACTGGACGAAAAAAAAAAAGCACATTAGTGCTTATTCCATTATCCTCGATATAAAAAAACAAAATATAAATATAAATAAATAAAAAATACTTGTTGCTGTTGTTCTTTTCCTTCTTCTTTCTTTCTGTCTTTCCTTTGTTGGGTATACAAATGTGAGGATGAGAATGGAAGTGACAGGGAAGATTGAGCTACTTTGCCAATCTTCCACCAGTCCCTTTGACTAAAATAATGGCATATTATTGTAGTGACAACTGAAGTAAAAGGTGTTCCTAACTGCTTAGGTCACATGACTAGCTGAGTTTTATGACTAGAATACTTGTGTTTAGGAGTTTCATGAGGTTTCGTTGTTGTTGTTGGTTTTTTGTTTTGTGTTTGTTTAAAACTGTAGAAAGGGGTAGTAGTTCTAAATACTTGTGTCTTTGTTGTGGATTTTGTTCCTTTTTTTTTGGAGGGGGGGGGGGGGGCTGTGTGTGTGCAGTGTGTGTGTGCATGCCATGTGCATGCCTATGTGTGTGTGTGCGCCTCTGTGTGTGTGTGTTTGTGTTTGTTTGTGTGTGTGTGTGTGTGTCTGTGTGTGTGTGTGGTCTATGTGTGTGTCTGTGTGTGTGTGCATGTGTGTGTGTGTGTGTGTGTGTGTGTGTGTGTGTGTGTGTGTGTGTGTGTGTTCAGATCAGCTACATCTACCCTCATCAAAGAATTAGTGAGTACATCTAGTA
Source organism: Stramonita haemastoma (assembly GCA_030674155.1). Taxonomy (NCBI): domain Eukaryota; kingdom Metazoa; phylum Mollusca; class Gastropoda; order Neogastropoda; family Muricidae; genus Stramonita; species Stramonita haemastoma. Next base: position 32,081,200 of record CM060342.1, read on the forward strand.
TGGCAGCATTTTGTATTCACAATTTTGTAGCTTTTTTTCCAAAAGTCAAACTTAAGATGCAAGGACAAACAGTGTTGGCCAGATGCTAGTAATGTTTCTATGGAAGATGAAAGGACATTCCTGCAGACATATTCATCTTGAAACATATTATTACCCATCACAACATATAAACATTGTCACAACCATTTTCTCCAGCTACTTCAACAACCAAGCACAAAAAGCAAAATAAGAAAATACAATTATAGCTATCTATCTATCTTTTTATACATACTCCACAGGTACAACTAAAATAAAGATAAGAAGGAAGGCAGCAGAATGGTTAAGACATTCACCTGCCTAACAAGTCAACCCTGAAGCTCTGTGGTTCTGATCCCAGCCTCGCCCTTTCTTCACAGTTTGACAAGAAAATCGAACTGAATGTCAAAGCCCTCTAAACAAGACTATAAACCAAGGCCCGGCATGCTAATGCTTGCAGAACATATTGTGCTCACAATAAAAACCTGTTCCACCTTTTGGAAGAGTATGGTATTTCATACCAGTAGGAACAGATGACAACATTTCTAAAAACAATGAAAAATGCATGCACACAGGTATCATGTTTAGACTCCATGCCTGAAGTTGAAATGCAGCTACCTAAATAGAGGGTCATTTGGGGTTTTTTAGGGGGTGGGGGGACAGTTGCATATGCAAAAATCTGGTTATTTATTTATTTATTTATTTATTCATTTATTTATTCTTTTATATCGAGGATAACAGAATAAGCAATCATGTGCTTTTTTTCATCCGGTCCCCGTGTGCATGCAGTTTTGTAAATATTGTCATCTGTTCCCACCGGCACACGATGGCCTACTCTTACGAAAAGCGGAACAGGATTTAACGTGTGCGCAAGATGTTCTGCGTGCGTTCGCACACGGGGCCTCGGTTTAAAGTCTCATCCGGAGGTCTGCTCGTTATTGATGAACCTAGGGGCTCCAGCCCAGAAACACATAAAGGGTTTTGTTTGGTTGGATGGGTGGAGAAAAAAATATATATATATATATTTAGATGTAATTTATTTTTTGTTGACAACTTACTTCTAAGGGCAGCAACCTCAGACATAGCACCTAAGTGGCAAGGTGTGAAGAGGTAAAAACGAGGGGATAGTCTCCCCCTGGGAGCAGACAATTAGCCGTTGAGGTAAACGCTGGCTTGTGAGGGCGCCACTGGCAGTTAGATGTTGGCGCCACTTTGGAGGCGATATTTCTCTCACTTTGATGAAAATGACTTCTTCTTCCTCTTCTTCTTCTTTTTCTGTCTGCTCTGCTTTGTGGTTTGTTTGTGTGTTTTTTTCTTTAAAAATGATTCTGTTCAGATATGTTTAAAACTGTGATAGGTTTAATGTTTGCTGGTGCTTTTGGGGGTAGTAGTTTTCACATGCATGTCTTAAGTATATGAATGTGTATGTGTGTGTGTGTGTGTGTGTGTGTGTGTGTGTGTGTGTGTCTGTGTGTCTGTGTGTCTGTGTGTGTCTGTGTGTGTCTGTTGTGTGGTCTGTGTGTGTGAGTATTTTATAGATGCATATGGGTATAAATGCGTATCAGTTTTGTGCATGCAAGTGTTTGTGTGTGTGTGTGTGATTTTATAAATGCATATCCCCACAAATGCATGTCTATTTCGTGCATGCAAGTGTGTGCATGTGTGTGTGCACGTGCGCACCTAAGCGAGAGAGAGAGAGAGAAAGAGAGAGAGAGGAGAGAGAGAGAGAGAGAGAGAGAGGAGAGAGAGAGAGAGAGAGAAGAGAGAGAGAGAGAGAGAGAGAGAGAGAGACAGACAGACAGAAGACAGACAGAACAGACAGACAGACAGACAGACAGACAGAGGAAGAGAGAGAGAGAGAGAGAGAGAGAGAGAGAGAGAGAGGACAGAGACAGAGACAGAGACAGGACAGACAGACAGACAGAGACAGAGGACAGAGACAGAGAGAGAAGTCCATGAAAGAGTGAATGTGAGCACTCACTTGCCCTACAATGATAAGGTCTACATCAATAGAGCATCTCCTGCTCTTTTCTCTGGTTCCTTTTACACCGTCACACATGTTTTGGAAAAAAACACTACAATAATGGCATGTCCTTCCTTTCCAGCCCCTCTCCTGGGGCCATGCAGCTTGGTTTGCATGCAGGGTTAACTCTGTGGGCCACACAATCTTCCCCAAGGCGGCTTTGCTGCTTTATAGTGTGCATGCATCATTGAAGGATATGAATACGTTTCAAATTACTCAGCAGAGAGACAAGCAGACAGATGTGCAGAAACAGACAGATTGATGCAGATATCATTTAAAAAAAAAAAAAAAAAAGTTATAGACAGAGAGATGTTGACACAGATGAAGAGAGACTATACAGGCAGACAGACAGACATGCAGGCAGGCAGGCAGACAGACAGACAGGCAGACAGACAGACAGGCAGGCAGACAGACAGACAGACAGACAGGCAGGCAGGCAGGCAGGCAGGCAGGCAGGCAGGCAGACAGGCAGGCAGGCAGGCAGGCAGGCAGGCAGGCAGGCAGATAGACAGACAGGCAGGCAGATAGACAGGCAGGCAGGCAGGCAGGCAGGCAGACAGATAGACAGACAGGCAGGCAGGCAGACAGGCAGGCAGGCAGGCAGGCAGACAGGCAGGCAGGCAGGCAGGCAGGCAGGCAGGCAGGCAGACAGGCAGGCAGGCAGGCATACAGGCAGGCAGATGGCGTAGAAGAAGTTGACAGTGCCACACACTTGGGCGAAAATGAAAACAAAAGGTCAACCTGCACGTGCACTCTTCTGTAAAGGAGAAAAAAATCCTCTGAATTCAGAGTATGGTTGCATATATGGCGAGGTACTTGAAAACAGTTACATATGCAAACTCCTCATTCAGTGTGCAGTTTCAATCTCACAGTGATTCCCAGGTGGGATGAGTGAGTCAGAGTGCGCTTTTTGGATGACCCCCCCCCCCCCCCCCAGAGTATTAAGCTGGAGAAGCACAACAACAATAACAACAACACAAAAAGTACGTAATTTGTTCTTCTTTGTGGAACACTAAGACAGCAAGCAGCTACTGTATGTCTCATTTCCTGATTGTACTTTTCTATTCCTGGATAAACATATCAGTCAATCTCTGTTTAAACCCACGTAAGAAAGCTTTATGGTCACCCCAACCCGTTGTTGAAACCACAAGAAAACTGAATCCTGTATCACATAGAATTTGTCTTATCTTAGAAACCCAACAGTTCTTTCCAGATTTATTCATGTCAGGCAAAATTTGATATGCATTATAAGGTAGTCTGTCGGGATTCATTTGTAATAGTTTCAACAAATATCAAAGCATTTGTACAAGAGTTAATGTAAAAATAGCACCTTCCAAGCTCACTCTATACCATCTTCTTTGGAGTTTTCAATGGTACACCCAAAACACTCTTGCAAGCAATCATGTGTTTCTCTATATGTTCCAATTTCTGTAACTCCCATATCCATAATGAGTGTAGGTAAACTGGCTGAAGTGAAATGTAAAATAAAATCTTTTAAAAAAATATATCTGCATTATTTTCTTTGTATTATTAATGGGAAACTATCTTTAGCTATACAACAGCTTTCTTTCCATTGATCACAAGGTGAACTGTGCCCAGCCTATCCATAATGAGTGTAGGTAAACTGGCTGAAGTGAAATGTAAAATAAAATCTTTTTAAAAATATATCTGCATTATTTTCTTTGTATTATTAATGGAAAACTATCTTTAGTTATACAACAGCTTTCTTTCCATTGATCACAAGGTGAACTGTGCCCAGCCTAGCACTAATTTTGTTATAACATTAAAACCCAAATAGCAATATTTGTTTAACACTTCAAATTTGAAATTGTCTAAACCCACTATTCCTTTTTTTTTCTCAAGAAACCCCCTTCTCTCAAGACCTTATTTTACATTTTCTATAGCAAATATTTAATTGCAAATAATCACAACATGATTCCAATACATCAAATTTATTTTGTAAGCCCATGGGAGCTTTTGGAATAAGAGCTAGATCTATATCCTTTAGGGGAAAAAAGCAAAATAAAAAATCTCCTCAATGTCTGGTAATAGCTGTATTCCATGTTAATCCCCCCCCCCCTCTCCCCATATAGCAGATAATTGGTTTAAAGATGAAGAACACAGAGAAGGGCTTTAAGGTGGTAGGCTCATACAGCAACAAAACTCCCAGGGCAACGCCATTCCATGACATGGAAACCAGGATTGATTCCTAATGTACAGCCAAACAGGAAACTGCACTGTCCAGATATGTTATGGCATTCCAGCCTTTCTTTCATGGAGTCTTTGTCACCACTGTTAGGCCTAGGCCTAGGCTAACCAAGATAAAAACGTAGTAAGTTTATTAGTGTTGCTAAATCCCTTGAAGCACACAATAGGGTCTCCTTGTGTAGTGTGTTCTGGATTGGCTTCCCATTCTGCAAACTGGCGAGTTTGACACGTTCCTCTTTTAACATGTTTTTCTCTTGCTGTTTCACAAACCAGTACACACATACTGGTTCAGTGTCTGGTTGGCATGCATACTGGATCACAATGTCGTCATACTCACAGTCACAATATCTTCACCATCTGGAGAGAGAGAGAGAGAGAGAGAGAGAGAGAGAGAGAGAGAGAGAGAGAGAGAGAGAGGAGAGAGAGAGAGAGAGAGAGAGAGAGAGAGAGAGAGAGAGAGAGAGAGAGAGAGAGCAAGCGAGCAAACATAAGCTGTGAACATGCATGATCTATGTACCACAAATGCTTGGGCTTACATTGCAGATTTATGTTCAGTAAGAGAGAGAGAGGAGGAAACTAGGGTGAGAGACAGACAGACAGACAGACAGACAGGCAGGCAGGCAGGCAGGCAGACAGACAAACAGGGAGATAAAGACAGACAGACAGACAGATAGACAGGCAGGCAGGCAGAGAGAGAGAGACAGAGAGAGAGAGAGAGACAGAGACAGAGACAGAGAGAGACGCCCCTCCCCCCCCCCTCTCAAAAAAAATATATGAACTGCACTCTGACATCCCTTAAAAAATTTATAGCTTGTAATCTAAGCTGACAAATTTATAAGCAGCAAAGGTGGCAAGCTAAAAATTAAAATGTTCTCCTCTGTAAAACTTATTCACACTTTGTCACGTCATTTGGTGCAAATTTACAGCCTTTTTTTTTTAAATCAGCTTCCGAGACAATTCAGCCTCACTTGTTGCATAATGTAAATCATCTATGCTAACTTACAGGTAAGGTGGCTTCTTCATCATTTATAATATTCAGTATTATTACCAAGAATTGTTAATCACCCTAGTATGCAAACGATGAATTGTTAAATTACCCTAGTATGCAGTTTCCGTTATCCTATCGCTTTTATGGTTTTTTTTCCAGTATTGGTGTGGACACTCAAAAAGGCTGGAACGGTGGTTGAGGGGGGGTGGAATTAAAAAGGGGTAAAGGTGTTCACATACCCTCCATGATTATTGGGGAGCAGGTGTCAGAGACCTCGTCTTCTCTAGGGGCCAGCATCTTAAGGTGGCAGATGCCTATCTCCTCTCTGCGTGAAATTCGGGCTGCTATCCCGGGAAGCGCGTCGCCACAAGTGCAGCGCCTACCATTATTTTTTTTTCTTCAGGGTGCGGTCTAAGCACACCTGTGTGCAAGCTGCTTTATATTCCTTGTCCTTTCAAAGTCCAAA
>CM060342.1:32091899-32094399 GCA_030674155.1 Stramonita haemastoma
ATCAAGGTGTGGGTGATGCTTGTGTATTCATTAAAGTGTTCCGTCAAAGATTGATTGACTGCAGGTGGCAAAACTGGAGCCATCACATTGATACTAGCCAAAGGTTTGAATTTTATAGAACTTACTGTAATGGTCATGATTTAAAATGTTATTTACAACATGATATGAATCGACAATTGAAACATATCACAGCAAAATTCAGACTAGGTATATCTGATTTGAATGTCCATCGTTTAAGATATAGAACCCATAATGATCATGATTTGTTATGTCCGTTATGCAATGTGTCACAAGAAGATGAAGTCCACTTTGTTCTTTGTTGCCAACAATTACATGAGCTTAGAGTGAAACTTATTCCACCAAAGTATTATAGGAAACCCTGCTTGTTTAAATTGAATTTATTGATGTCTTGTACAAACACTGAAGTTATACAGAACTTTTCTCTATTTTTGTACAAGGCTTTCAAGCTTAGAGAAATAATCACTTCGTGAAGTAATGTACAATTTAATGACTAAATGACATTTAACTATTTATGATATCATGATTTGTATTGTTCACATTCCCCTTCATAAGGGGCTAAGGCCTATTTGAATAAATCATCTGCGTCATCATCTGCGTCATCTCTCTCCTCTCTCTCTCTCTCTCCTTCCTCTCTCCTCTCTCTCCTCTCTCTCTCTCTCTCTCTCTCTCTCTCTCTCTCTCTCTCTCTCTCTCTCTCTCTCTCTCTCTCTCTCTCTCTCTCTCTCTCTCTCTCTCTCTCTCTCTCTCTCTCTCTTCTCTCCTCTTCTCTCTCTCTCTCTCTCTCTCTCTCTCTCTCTCTCTCTCTCTCTCTCTCTCTCTCTCTCTCTCTCTCTCTCTCTCTCTCTCTCTTCTCTCTCTCTCTCTCTCTCTCTCTCTCTCTCTCTTCTCTCTCTCTCTCTCTCTCTCTCTCCTCTCTCTCTCTCTCTCTCTCTCTCTCTCTCTCTCTCTCTCTCTCTCTCTCTCTCTCTCTCTCTCTCTCTCTCTCTCTCTCTCTCTCTCTCTCTCTCTCTCTCTCTCTTTCAGAGGATGTTATTGAAAGCTTGTCATGGATATGCATTCCAAAAGAATCATGGCTAAATTAAGATTAGGTGTGCTAGGAGTAATGTCTATAAACCTAGACCATGAATGCATAGTGAATCTGATACCACAAACGTATAGTATTACAAGTGGAACTCCACTCGCAGAGAGAGAGAGAGAGAGAGAGAGAGAGAGAGAGAGAGAGAGAGAGAGAGAGAGAGAGAGAGAGAGAGAGAGAGAGAGAGAGAGAGAGAGAGAGAGAGAGAGAGTTGTTTGTCCGTCGTGTTCAACAATGACCTCCAAAACAGCAGAGGAGGCAGCTGCTCTTTCGAAATTGGGCAGAAATTTGATTATAGTGGAGATGCCTTGCCCACAGTACATCCCCACTCTCTCGGCCAAGAGGGCATAAGGACAGTCAGTGTTGGAGATGTTCTCCAAAGGCCAACTAACCCCCAGGGCTGCAGCACATAAGGACTGTGCAAGTCAAGCCTCCTTGTCAGAGAGTCATAGTCGATCACTAAAGACTAAGCTGTAAAGTGGAATTTCATGAGTGGGAAAGAAAGCCACTGATCATACAGCCTTTCACTTTGCTGTTTCCCCCAGCATCAATGATATCCCAGCGAAATATACTAACCAGCTTAATGTGTTTAGATTCTGTTTATCCCTTACATGCAGTAGCCTAATCATAATATTATTGGCAGCTTAGCTTTACACTGATGTACAATTGTTGGGTTTTTTTTTTAAATCGGAGATGATATGATGTTTCAAGGTTGTTGTTTTTTTGGGGGGTTGCCATTGCTTTGGCACACACACACACACACACACACACACACACACACACACACACACACACACACACACACACACACACACACACACACTTTCAAATAAATATCAAACTTGCCCCCAATGTAAAAGTAAGACTTGAACCACCGACTTCTCAAAAGACACTCGCCCACAGTAATCACTGCTCTACAGTTACCACCATGTTTAAGGTCACCCCCCCACAAGTTCTTTCTTAACCTCTAAGCCACCTCCTTTAGAACCACTACCGTGACATGTGTCTCAAGTACTGAGCCGACAGACAAGAAGAAAAAATAAGAGTAAGTAAGAGGCTACTGGTTTGGTGGTCCCGCCATCTTGCCCAGACAGCCAAGGGGAGACAAGGCTGCTTTATTTGGGCCTGATGGCGCCCCTTGAGCTAAGCAAGCTTAGAGCCGGCTCCTGACGTGTCAGGGTGGGAGAGAGAAGAGGGTTAAACCAGGCAGAAAATTGTTCGTTTTTTCCTGCCTACGTCTTTTACTTTCATTTTCTTTCTTTATTGACTTGGTTCGTTTTTTTCTCTTTTCTAACGAATTTTCGTTTTCCTTTCTTTCTTTCTTTCTTTAATCGATTCATTTTTTTCTTTCTTTTCTAACGAATTTTCGTTTTCCATGATGATACAAAATTTCTCCTTATTTTT
>CM060342.1:32099399-32111899 GCA_030674155.1 Stramonita haemastoma
GAGGAGGAGGAGGAGGGAGGAGGAGGAGACAGCAAAGAACAAGAAGAACAAGAAGAACAAGAACAAGAAGCAAACCACACAAAAAACAACCTTACAAAATATTAAAACCAAAACAAAAACAAAAAAAAGAAATCTACCCTACTTCCTATCTCATATATTATCACGGCAGGTATGCCGCACATTTCTCCCTGATACATGGACACGACAGATCGATGATACACGAAAGTGATAGACGCGTCACGCGCCAAATCTGATGATGAATCATTCCAACGGTTCCCCCCCACTCAAATCTGATCTGTCTGACAGATCGCAGAACAGATAAGAGAGCGAATCGCAGACGATCCTGTCCAAGAACCTGATATGGCCGTTATGCCAGCCTGGTGTTGACACAGCGAGAGAGAGAGTCATGGTTTGATTCTCCTGCCAACACTGGGATGTTTAAAATTATGAGCCTAGAGTGCATGCAGCCAGCTTTGTTAGGGTTCTTTAACGTGCAATGATCGATGAAAGTTGATGGAGGGCAGGGCTGGGGTTGTTTTTTTTTTTATATTGTTGCTGTTGTTGTTGTTGTTGTTGTTGTTGACGTTGTTGTTGTTGTTGCTGCTGCTGCTGCTGCTACTACTACTACTACTACTACTACTACTGCTGCTGCTGCTGCTGCTGCTGCTGCTGCTGCTGCTGCTGCTGCTGCTGCTGCTGCTGCTGCTGCTGCTGGCTGCTGCTGCTTTACTTGATTCTTGCTTTGGCTCAGAATTTTTGTTTTTTTAATGAAGGTATAGATCTATCTGGTATGTGTGGTTGGAATGTTTAAAGAATAATTCGAAGACTGGTTTTTGTTGTTGTTGTTGTTGTTTTGCTGTTGTTGTTTTAACAGTTATAATGCTGTAATGAGATTTCAAAAAGAAATACCCAAGAACTCACATGTTGATTTTTTTTTTCGAATATGCTGTTGCCGCATGATTTGATAACCAGGCATCTTAAGAGGCTTCCAGTAATTAATGAAAATAGTCAATTGGATGAAATATTGCTGTTTTAATTTAGCTATAAACAAAATGTTACGCAAAAAAACAACAACAAAAAAGAGAGAGAGAGAGAGAGAGAGAGAGAGAGAGAGAGAGAGAGAGAGAGAGAGAGAGAGAGAGAGAGAAGAGAGAGAGAGAGAGAGAGAGAGAGAGACAAAGAGACAAAGACAGACAGACAGACAGACAGACGAAACAGACGAACAGACGGACAGACGGACAGACAGAGACTGAGACAAACACGCAAAATTTACATTTACTGACCATCACACTGTACACTAGATAAGTAGTTGATCAGCTTCAAGACAAAAGAAAAAAAAACGGTGGGTGTTTTTTTTTGTATTTTGTTTGTTTGGTTTTTTTCTTTTACACAAAATACTTCCAAAACATGGTAATAATCTAACAACACAAAAGCTTCCGAACCAACAACATACATGTCAATTTTTTTTCTCTCTGTTCCTCGGCAAAAGCTCCAAGTGAGATGTTCGCGTATGCGACCGTATCTCCCCCCCCCACACCCCCACCCCCACCCCCTCCAACCATTAAGGTAGCTGTATTCCGACTTCGGAGATATATATGTATTATAATTATGTCAATAAAAACGGTCCCACAGACACACAAAGAAAAAAACCCACATCTATATTTTATTTCAATTTATTATTTTATTTTGGAGGATAATGGAATAACCACTCATGTGCTTTTTTTTTTTTTTTTATACACCCAGCCTCCATATGTACGCAGTTCTTTTTTTTTTTTTTAGCTTTGTCATCCGTTCCCACCGGCACAAAATGGTCTACTCTTCCTAAAAGCAGAACGGGTTTTATAGCGTGTGCGTCAGATGTTCTGCGTGCGTTGGTACGTACGCACACGGGGCCTCGGTTTATAGTCTCATCCGAAGGACTATAAAAGTATAAGGTGTATAAGGTGACACTAATCCCTGTAGAAGGTGACTCCGAACACTACCTAAACAAACCAGAAGGACAAGCTGTGTGGGCTTAAAGGAGACATGGAGTGACGTTCATTTTAAACTGGCGCCCTGAAGTCAACTGTCGTCTGCTTGCGAACTCAGCGGCACGTGGGTGGCAGGCGGCTTGGCTTTATCAAGGCGCCATCTTGTGAGTAAAGGGAGAGCATCAGAGATATGTACATAAGCCCAAGTTTGGGGGGGGGGGGATCCGTCTGTAAAGAAAATTTTGTTAATCTACCGCCCACTACTATATCAGTGGGAGATTTTAGAAAATGCTCGAGGTTTGGTTTGTAAGGGGGATATAAAGAGAGAGAGAGAGAGAGAGAGAGAGAGAGAGAGAGAGAGAGAGAGAGAGAGAGAGAGGGGAGAGAGAGAGAGAGAGAGAGAGAGAGAGAAGGACGCTATAGCCGAGTGGTTAAGTGGATTGGTGGTCTAGGAGGTAACCGCCTGCATAGAAAGCGAAAAGTCAGAGTATGCGGTGGTTCGAATCCCGTTTGGGCCCAATACTTTCCCCAATCCATTAGACCATGAGTGGTGGTTTGGGTGCTAGTCTTTCGGATAAGACGATAAACCGAGGTTCCGTGTGTTCTATCTATCTATCTATCTATCTATCTATCTATCTATCTATCTATCTATCTATCTATCTATCTATCTATCTATCTACCTGTCTATCTATCTATCTATCTATCTATCTATCTATCTATCTATCTATCTATCTATCTATCTACCTGTCTATCTATCTATCTATCTATCTATCTATCTACTGTCTATCTATCTATCTATCATTATCTATTTCTATCCATCTATCTATCTATCTATCCATCCATCCATCCATCCATCCATCCATCCATCCATCCCTTAGTCTGGCGACCGTGGGGGAACCCTTGTAGATTCGACAACCAGTTTTCTCCATTCCTCTCTCTGTTCTGCCTTTCTCAAAATTTGGTTGAGTTCTAGGCCTGTCCATTCGCTGATGTTGTCCTCCCATCTCTTCCTTGGTCTGCTTCTTTTTCTTCCTCCTTGGACAGCGCCTTGCAGTATTGTTTTTACAAGTCCATTTGATCTTGTGACATGCCCGTACCATTTGCCCGACGCGCTCTTCCCGGGGACAGCAGCCCGAATTTCACGCAGAGGAAACTGCCTTGACATGAAGTGGTATAAAAATTAAAATAAATGTGTGTTGCACATCATTATTTAGCGCACCTAATAAAACACACGGCAACAAGAGGGTTGTCCCTCGCAAAATTCTGTAGAAATAAAAACCCCTCTGATAGGGAAACAAATACAGTTGCATACAGGGAAAAGAAAAAAAATGGGTAGGCGCTGCACTTGTGGCGACGCGCTCTCCCCGGGGAGAGCAGCCCGAATTTTACGCAGGGGAAACTGCCGTGACATAAAGTGGTATAGAAAAATTAAAATAAATTAAATTAAAAAATAAGTCTGTTTGACTTTAGTCTCATGGGTCCTGAGTTTAAATCTTGACAGCGCGTCTGGTGAAGTCAAGGTGGGGATTTTTACCATCTTTCAGGTCAACTTCTTGTGCAGACCTGCCAGTGCCTTAATTTTTTTTAGTGTATATACACACAATCATGCAGACGATAGGTCACAGTTGGCTAGGAAACGGAAACATGAACGTACCCAGTATGCGTACACCACCCCATCTCACATCACCCGCGCGCACACACACATACACACACACCACACACACACACACACACACACACACACACATACACACACCAAACACATACACCACACACACACAACACACACACACACACACACACACACACACACACACACACACACAACACACACACCACACACACACACACACACTGATACACATCTACCACCTTCAATTGCCTGCCTAGAAAGCGAAAAGTCCGGGTCAGAGTATGCTGGTGGTTCGAATCCCGTTTGGGCCGCATACTCTGACCCGGAACAGATGACAAACAATATTTACACAACTGCATACACACGGGGACTGGATGAAAAAGCACATGGGTGTTTATCCCATTATCCTCGATATAAAAGAATAATTTAAAAAAAAATGAAATAATAAATCATCCACACGTGTGTGTGTGTGTGTGGGTGTGGGGGGGGGGGATCCATTAATTTTCAATGATACACAGGCCCCTCCATTGTCTGATGGTGTAGTGCTCATAAGCTTAATCATTCATCACAGGCTATAATATTCTGAATAAAGAAGAAAAACTCCGAAGAAGTCTCTAGCTCTGTATTTCAGGGATAAAATATTGTATGACATTTTTTGGCTGCGCAAACTTGACACTTAATTCATCAGGTAGGATTAAGGTGGGAGTGCAGAGAGAGAGAGAGAGAGAGAGAGAGAGAGAGAGAGAGAGGAGAGAGAGAGAGAGAGAAGAAAAGAGAGAGAGAGAGAGAGAGAGAGAGAGAGAGAGAAGAGGACAGACAGACAGACAGACAGAAAGACAGAAAGACAGAAAGACAGAAAGAGACAGACAGACAGAGAAAGACAGAGACAGAATGTAATGGGTATAAACCATTATTGTATATAGGCCAATAAGGCTGACATGAACAGAAAAAGATTTAAAATATCTATGAAAAATAATGTAGTATGGAAAAATAGACACAACAGGTATTGAAACATTCACAAGCATATAACATGAAGAAAATAACGGAAACAGAAACATAACGAATAACGAGGATGGAAAGGGGGGAGGGAGGGGGGGGATAAGCAGGAAAGAAAGTACAGGAAGATTTTTTTTTTAAAGAACGGAACTAGAAATACTAAAAGATATTAACAAAACAAAAAAGATAGGTAACACGATATTAAGTATATTTTTATTAAAACAAACAACAACAACAACAACAACAACAACAACCAAACAAAAAATATCAAAAACCAAAAAGAAACGTAATTTTTTAAAAAATACATCAGCAAAAACAAAAAGAAGAAGAAAATAAGCAAGAAATACATGACAGACGGACAAGGACAGAACAAGGAAAAGAATCGAAAGAGAGGACAGGGAGAAAAGAAAGAAGATAGAAATGATCATGATAAACGAAAAAAAACAAACAACCCAAAGACAGGATGACAGAAAAAAAAATGAACGAAAGACGAATACGAAAGAAAAAAAAAAAGAGTTTGGAAACAAATAATTGCTAAAAAAATAAATAAATAAATAAATAAATAAAAAAAAAATCCAAAGAAGAAAGAACAGAAATAGAAAGAAAAAAGAATGACACGAAAAAAAAATCACACAAATGTATGACGTGAAAGAAAGAAAAAAAAGAAAAAAAGGAAAAAAAACAAAAAAATGACGAGGGGGAAAAATAAGCTAAAAGATAGAGCAAGAAAAAAAAGAACAGGGACAGAAACAAAAGAACGGCATAAAAAAAAAAAAAGAAAAACAAACAAATAAGAAATGACAGATAGAAAGAAACGAGACAGAAAGGGAAAGAATTATGGGGAAGAAAACTGCCCTACTTTTTGGTGGGGGCAAATGTTTATTGTGGCTCCGTTCTTTTTAAAAACTCTTCCTGTACTTTCTTTCCTGCTTAAACCCCCCCCCCCCCCCCCCCCCCCCCCCCCCCCCTCCCCCCTCTTTCCATCTTCGTCATTCATTATGTTTCTGTTTCTGTTTCCGTTATTTTCTTCATGTCATTATTATGCTTGTGAATGTTTCAATATTATGTTGTGTCTGTGATTATTATAAATGTCGTTAATCTTTTTTTTTTTCTTTTTTTTTAGGGGGGGGGGGGGGGCTGAGTGGGTAAATGGATTAAAGCCTTCAACTGCAGGAACCTAGAAATTAGTTTTAAACTGCTCAACACATCGTTTCCTCATATGAAAACAATACTAAAAATAATGGTTATAAAAAAGATGGTATATAAATAAAAACTCAAATAAAAACACAGTGGAGAATGTAACCCTAAAACGAGTACTCTCTAGCTCTCCCAGAAAAATCTGTTGCTTTAACCGGATTGGCAAGCTCACGTCATAAAAACACTAATTAAGATAAAAATTGTCAGATTTGGAACCAGTTTGTCTTGTAATTTGCAGTCTGTGCATTGGCAGCCCACCTGGTGAAGGAAAGGAGAAGGTAAGTGTCCACAGGAAGTTTCCAGACCCAGGGAGGAATTCTTATCTCCCTTGAGCCTGTCCACATTGCAACAACATCATCCACTTTACATCACAACAGACGTGTATTTCCGTTTTTGTTACCATGTACCCATCATTTGCATGAATGTTTTTTCGCTGAGCATTATAAGCATTAATTTGTTGAAGACAAGGGCTGTTGTTTTTACTTGCTTTGAAGATTCTAGACAACACTGACCTTAACTGTTATTCTGATATGAGTTACTGCATTTTCTGTTTGCAAATTTGATTTGTCAAGCAGTGTGAACAACCTAGAAATTGTTCTCAGGGTGAAAGAAAGCGTAAGCCTTGTTTACCTGAAGCTTTCATGTGATGTGACCAAACTGGCAAAAGTTAGGACATCTGGCCTTGGTTGTACTGTTTTGTCTTTGTGTTTCCGATTTATTCATGCCGCGCCCATTTTAGTCTTTCTATTTCAATCTACAAGATAGATCTATGCCTTCCTTCTTTTTCTTTTTTTTTTTTACAATATAGTCTTTTATCTCCTACAAGAAAACAGAAGAGAGATTTCCATAATTTGTGAACACTCCCTTCCTCTTTCCTCTCAACTCAAAATGTCCTCTTGTGCAAGAATTTTACTGATACTGAAATCCATTTAATATTGTGCTGTCCTGAAGGTCCTCCATGTCTGTTTGTAACGTCCTAACCATTATAGTAACTAACCCAAGTGATTTCAAACTGACGTGACATAGGGCTGCCACAGATGAACAGAGGATCAGGATTATTGCAGGTTTTCTTGTATTAAAAGGTAAAAGGTAAAGGTGTCCCATAACCTAGGCGGTCGTAGGGGAGCGAAGCATCAGAGACCTCAGCTTCTCAAGGGGCCAGCTATATTGAGGGCGGTACCTATTCTTTCCCTTGCTGCTTTACCTTCCCTGACCCTAAAGAAGGCAGGCACACATTTACAGCTAGGTGAACTGGGGGGACTGTACTGAAACCAAGGCGCGCAAACGGTCACCCATCCAATTGGTAACCACGAACGATGCTGCTTAACCACAGCTTGGGGGAAAGCCAGTGCTCTGACCATAGAGCTATCCCGTCCCTATGGGTCCTACAAACCTGAAAATGCAATGATACTCTTTCAAATATATTAACAAAATGCAAAGAGTCAGACTGTCATGGGGGAATTCTTCTTCTTCTTCTTCTTCTTCTTCTTCTTCTTCTTCTTCTTCTTCTTCTTCTTCTTCTTCCAACCCTCAGACAGCAACTGCTGTTTTCTGTCATGGAATATAAGCCAAAATACGTTACGCTGCCATTAATTAATTAAGCGCCGGACAAAAGTCAAGCCCCTACACATCCAACTTCGGCACGATCAAGGGGGATAATAAGGCCTAATTATGTTGACAAAAAACACGATGTCTGAACATGAACACGGAAATTAAACCCACTTCTTTCTAGTTAACTACACAAATCCTACGGTTCAAAATGAACAGCTTTCTGTAAAACCCAGTAGAACATGGCGCGTGACCGACCGTTGACAAAAAACTACAAACTTCATACAACCTAGGAGAGCTTTCAGGGGGTGGGGGGGTGGGGGGTGGGGGTGGATTATACCTTAGGGTCTTTGCTAGCTGACAAAGGGAGGTGTCGATGACAAACGATGACAAACTGTACAAGCCGTTTTCCTGGCTTCCTAACCCTGTCCACTTTCACCTTTTTACTGCTTGTAACAACCCCCCCAACCCCCCAACCCCCATCCTCCATCCTCTTCCCCCTTCCCCCCTACTCCCCAAACCCTCAACACCTTCCCTACTGTCCTCCTCCGTCTTGTCCTGCCCCCTTCCCCCTCCCCCCCACTACCATTCCGTTCAGAGGGAAGGTGGGGGATGGGATTTATGGCGGCTGCCCACGTCTAAGTGTCGCCACTTCCATCAAGCCAGGCTTTGGCGCTGTCGCCCCCTGTAATCAAGGAAGATAAACAACGGCTTTAAGGGCGACAACTCCTGTGTTGACCTCTTTCACGCTCGGGCGCCTTTTGAGAGGACCGAGGGCTTGACAGAGAAAGTTTGACAGTGCCAGAATTTGGGACTTTTGTTTTCCTCGTTTTTAGGGCTTTTAGGCTTTTATTTGTGGGTATGGGTGTGGTGAGGAGGGTGGTGTGGTGGTGAGGGGGATGGTGGGGAGGGGGGGGGTGTAGAACAACTGTTTTTGTTCAGATGTTTTATTCTTATTATTCGGGGGAGGGGGTGTGTTTTTGTTCCTTTTTCTTTCTTTGTTTTTTTTCTCTCTTTTTTGTTTTGTTTTTTTGCATGTTTGTTTTATTATTTTTTTCTTTTGCTTTGTTAGGCATGTCGGATAAAGTTCTCTCTCTCTCTCTCTCTCTCTCTCTCTCTCTCTCTCTCTCTCTCTCTCATTGTTGTTGTTGTTGTTGTTGTTGTTGTTGTTGTTGTTGTTATTATTATTATTATTATTATTTATTATTATTATTATTATTATTTTATTATTATTATTATTATTATTATTAGCTAAGTTATTTCATTCCTTTCGCTTTCTTTGGGGTTTTTTGTGGTTAGTTTATCCTTTTCCCTCTCTTTTTGATTGATTGTTTCATTCATCTTTCTTCCTTTTATATATTTTTAGCTTGGTTATTTGATCGTTAGGTCTCTTTTTGTTTGGATACTTTATTCTT
The DNA here is from genome assembly GCA_030674155.1 of Stramonita haemastoma. Taxonomy (NCBI): domain Eukaryota; kingdom Metazoa; phylum Mollusca; class Gastropoda; order Neogastropoda; family Muricidae; genus Stramonita; species Stramonita haemastoma. The sequence goes on from CM060342.1 coordinate 32,108,159, forward strand.
TTCTCTTTTTTTTGGCTTGATTATTGTATTCATTTTTTCTTTTGCATGGGTTTTTTTAAAGGATTTTTTTGGTTATATTGCTTGGCTATGTCATGTATTTTTAATCTATTTATTGTCGTTGCTAGATTATCTTTATCAGGTAAGAGCTGTAAATGGATCAGGGAAGGTAAAGCAGCTAGGGAGAGGAGATGGGTGCCGCCCTTAATATGCTGGCCCCTAGAGAAACTGAGGTCTCTGATGCTTCGGTCCCCTACGACCACATAGGTTATAGGACACCTTTAGCTTACCTGTACCCTTTTTTGTGTTTTTATCTTTATCAACTTTCTCCTCATTAAGTTTTGGTTCCTTTCGTTGCAGTCATTGCTGATTAAATCCTGGGGGGGGGGGGGGGGGGGGTGGGCGGGGAGGGATCTCAAAAGATTTTTTTTGAAACTCTTGAATATTATCATCAAGGAAATGGTCCTTTCGACTTCTCTGTGTGTGTGTGTGTGTGTGTGTGTGTGTGTGTGTGTGTGTGTGTGTGTGTGTGTGTGTGTGTGTGTGTGTGTGTGTGTGTGTGTGTGTGTGTGGTGTGTGTGTTGTCTTCAATTTGTGTGTGTGTGTGTGTGTGTGTGTGTGTGTGTCTCTCTCTCTCTCTCTCTCTCTCTCTCTCTCCTCTCTCTCTCCTCTCTCTCTCTCTCCTCTCTCTCTCTCTCTCTCTCTCTCTCTCTCTCTCTCTCTCCCTCTCAGAGACTTCACAAGACATCATAAGATCCACAGGTCAGTGATGATGTTTTCAACGATTTACATTTCAATTGTTACATACAAGATAGCCCTCGCTTTTGTTCTCTGGCGAAACATTATCTTCAGGATGACAGAATATCCGACTAAGAGACGCCATTGAAGTCATGCATTGCGTAGATAAAATTCAGATAAAGGAAGGATCTTTTTACAAAGAAAAAAAAAAGAGGAAGGAAGGTGGAGGTGTGGGGATTTGGAGGGCGGTGAGTTTGGCTGGCTAGTTGGGTAGACCTTTCCAGGCTTGATTCAATGGGTCATGGGTTTAATTCTAAGTAGCGGGATAGCTCAATGGTCAAAGCACTCCACTTTCCCCAAGTCAAAGTTAAGCAGCATCGAGTATGGTTACCAGTTGGATGAGGTGAACTTTGCGCTCGTGGCTTCAGTACAGTCCCCCCAGTTCACCCAGCTGTAAATGGGTACCTGCCTATTTAGGGTCAGGGAAGGTAAAGCAGCGAGGGAGAGGAGATGGGGCACCGCCCTCAATATGCTGGCCCTAGAGAAGCTGAGGTCTCTGACGCCTCGCTCCCTACGACCACATAGTAGGTTATGGGACACACATCTTACCTTTTACCTTGTATAGCTGCCACCAGATTAATTTTGTTGTTTGTTGCACGTTCCCCAGAATAATAATAATGCATTCATCAAGAAGGAAGGTGGCAGGACGGTTAAGACGTTCAGAAGCCTAACAAGTTGTTGTTGTTGTTGTTCCCCAGCTTAACACTCTGGGGGGGTCACCCAGAATGTGCACTCTGACTCACTAATCCCACCTGGGAATCACTGTGAGATTGAAATTGCACACTGAATGAGAAGTTTGCGTGTATGACTATTTTCAAGTACCTCGCCATATAGGCAGCCATACTCCGACTTCAGAGGATTAATTCTCCTTTTGAAGGAAGGGGCAGGTTGTTCTTTAAGAGCTTGTCATGGCTGAAGGGAATCTCAACACAACATTTTACAGCATCACAACATTTTAGTGTAGGCCTTGGCAATGAGCTGACATCAATAACTGACACAACTTTTGGCCTAGGCCAAGCCTAACAAGTAAATCGTGAGGTTCTGGGTTCGATTCCCAGCCTTGCCCTTGTTCTCAGTTTGACAGAAAAATCGAACTAAATGTTAAGTTTTTTAGATGAGACTCTAAACCAGTCGGATCAGTGTGCTTACGGACTTGTGCACATCCAAAGAACCCACGACAGTTGGAAATGGGAAAGAGCAAGGATATACCACTAGACTGTCACGGCAAAAAAATTGGTGGATATTAGGTTTTCTCTGCGCTGATCTGCATGCCAAATGCCGCAGAGGCCTCATCATCAAGGTGATTTACCAAGAGAAAAAAGACAACGAAAGAAGCGAGACCCTCCCCCCCTTCCCCTCCCCAAAGAATCCGAACAAAAACCCAATAACAAATGTATTACTATCATACAGAAAGGTGATAACTACAAGAAATGACAGGTTAGTTTATAGACTAATTTCTTTTTTTTTTAATCTGTGTTTTGTTTTTTTTTTAAAAAAAATAATAAAAAAAAATTTATTAAAAAAAAATAAAATATATATATATATATATATGTGTGTGTGTGGTGTGTGTGTGGTGTACTCTATTATATGTAATTATATAATATATATATATATATATATATATATATACAATATACACACATATATATACATATATATATGTATATATATTGTGTGTGTATGTTTGAAAGAGAGAGACAGAGACAGAGGCGGAGATCTTGAATGTTTGAAGAGAGAGAGAAAACCAAAACCAACTCGAAACTGACATTAACTGGCTTTCTTCCACACGAACAGACAGAAAAGGAAATAAAACCTACAGAAACAAATGACAGTGGTGAACTAACCGCCTGTCATTCTTTTTATTCCCTAAACTGGAAATGTAAGACAAACTCTTCTTTTTTCTTGTTCTTCTTGTTCTTGTTCTTCTTGTTCTTGTTCTTGTTCTTTGTTCTTCTTCTTCTTCTTCTTCTTCTTCTCTTCTTCTTCTTCTTCTTCTTTGCAATTCTTCCTCTTCGCAATTCTTCTATTTCTTCTTCTTTAATCGCAATTCTTCTTCTTCTTCTTTGCGTTCTTCTTCTTCTTTGCATTCTTCTTCTACTTCTTCTACTTCTTCTTTTTCTTCTTTTCTTCTATTCTTCTTCTTCTTCTTCTTCTTCTTCTTCTTCTTCTTCTTCTTCTTCCAATTCTTCTTCTTCGCAATTCTTCTTTCTTCTCTTCTTCTTTAAAACCAAACCAAACCAAACCAAAAACCCAGTGAACAAAGACAGCGCGCAGAGTCAGCAATTTACACCTTTACAAGGTACCTGGAGCCATGCATGTCACACTCTGTCACTCCTCTTCCGCGGTACAGTCTGCCTCACTCCCTCACCGCTGAATTATGGGGCCTGGGAGGAAAAGAGGAGGGAGGGAGAGGAGGAGAAGGAGGAGGAGGGGTGTGTTGGAGTCCACAAAGAACAAGGGACACTGGTGGTAACTTTGGTACCCCCCCCCCCCCCCCCTCCACCCGCCTTGTCCAATGTACTGTACTATCTCCCTACTGCAGCTTACTTTTCTTCATTCTCATTTTCTTCTTTTTCGTCGTCGAACTCTCAGACAGCAACTATTGTTGTTGCCTGTCATATGAGTGAAAATACGTTGCAGTAAAGCGCCTGACAAGTCAGGCCCAAGCGCGTTAGACTTCGGCTTGGAAGAAGACTGGTTATCTTTGAAGTCTTTCTGGAGAGAAAAAACGTAGGAGAATGGACCAAAAAAGGCAGAACATAATTATATGGACAAGAAGGAGGTGACAGGAAAAGAAAAGGGAACAAAAGCAAGAAACAAGGGAGGGATAGAAAAGAGGGAATTCCAAGCACAGATTTTCCAGAAGGTGGAGATGCTATTTATACTTCAACGAACAATGGTCGGGTTACGGTGTGCTTCATGTTTACCAAATCTTGAACGCCCTAG
>CM060342.1:32116899-32121259 GCA_030674155.1 Stramonita haemastoma
CTTCGCAATTCTTCTTCTTCGCAATTCTTCTTCTTCGCAATTCTTCTTCTTCTTCGCGATTCTTCTTCTTCTTCGCAGTTCTTCGCAATTCTTCTTCTTCTCTTCTCCGCAATTCTTCTTCTTCTTCGCAATTCTTCTTCTTCTCTTCTCCGCAATTCTTCTTCTTCTTCGCGATTCTTCTTCTTCTCTTCTCCGCAATTCTTCTTCTTCTTCGCGATTCTTCTTCTTCTTCGCAGTTCTTCGCAATTCTTCTTCTTCTCTTCTCCGCAATTCTTCTTCTTCTTCGCAATTCTTCTTCTTCTCTTCTCCGCAATTCTTCTTCTTCTTCGCGATTCTTCTTCTTCTTCGCAGTTCTTCGCAATTCTTCTTCTTCTCTTCTCCGCAATTCTTCTTCTTCTTCGCAATTCTTCTTCTTCTCTTCTCCGCAATTCTTCTTCTTCTTCGCGATTCTTCTTCTTCTTCGCGATTCTTCTTCTTCTTCGCGATTCTTCTTCTTCTTCTTCTTCAACGAATGCTCAGACAGCAGCTATCGTTGTCTGACAAATGAGCAAAAACGCAAGCCAGTCCCAGTGCATCCGACTTCGGTGTGGAAGAGATTTTTTTTTAAGTCTTTCTCCGGGGGGGGGGGGGGGGGGGGGAGGCAGGAGAATAGCCCCAGAAACAAAAAATAAAAACGAAAACAAAAAAGACAAGGTGACAGCAAGAAAGACAGGGATAGAAAAGAGGGAATTCCTCGCTCAGATTTTGCAGAAGGTTGGAGGGATAGAAAAGAGGGAATTCCTCGCTCAGATTTTGCAGAAGGTTGGAGGGATAGAAAAGAGGGAATTCCTTGCTTAGATTTTGCAGAAGGTTGGAGGGATAGATAAGAGGGAATTCCTTGCTCAGATTTTGCAGAAGAAGGCGATGCTGTTTGTACTGACAGGCCCCCGGCATTGCCACGGGTAAACTGTGTGCAACATCGCAACAGCACAATTCACAATTCACAATTCACAATAGTTTATTCCCATTAACTCTTTTGAGCTATAGAGAAACAAGAAGCATGCATATCATGAATGAATGACGGGTATAAAGAGGAAGAGCAAAACAAAAGTACACAAGAGACAATATTTAATACTGTTATGGCCAATGCGCTATATATAGATGGCAAATTACATGTGTACTTTCCTATGCACTGGTATCTGAAGTGGTTAAAGAGAGTAACAACAAAAAGTTCCATAACTGGTTGGAAAATGAAACAATATCTAGATAAGGCATCAACATCACTATCAGGCTATATGAAGAAGGGGCAGGGAACAGAATCAAAACATTATAAGTAATACAATCATTCCAGGAGAGGGGGGGGGGGGGGGGAATTATCACATCATCAACAATCTACGAAGGATAACTGCACTCTACTAGACAGTCATATCGAGTTGTTTCCCTTATATCTGACCAAGAAGCTAGTTCACACATTTACAATTCACAGTGTTTGATTCCTGGTGACTCCTCTGAGCTACAGAGAAACAAAGAGTAGACATATCTGGGAATCAATGATGGCTATCAAGAGGATAGAGCAAAACATGTGCACAAAGGACAATAATCATCATCATCATCAACATAAAAATTATAATAATAGAACACATACACATTAAGAATAATACAATCCTTCAAGAACACAAGAAAATAACAATGGCTATTCTCTCTCTCTCTGTGTTTACAAATCAGACTAGAGAGGGGAGAAGTCTCACTTCAGTAGTGAGTACAATGAAACAGTTAGACAATGAAACATGACTAGAAAATTTTATGACTGTTTCAATACAAATGTACATACATGGTTATGTAGTTGCACGAGTATATGAGAAGAAAAAATTAGGAAAACATTTTGTAGTCCTTGTTTAATGAATTTTGCAAAATTCAGTAATTTTTTCCTGTTACCCATTTTCATTAGTGATTCATATTTATAAAAGTTTGGGTGGTTTGTGTAATACCTAGGTAAATATTGGTTGCGTAAGTTCTGCAATGCTGGGCATTCCATAACAAAGTGATATTCATCACCTAAGCCGTTCATGTCACACAGAGTACAGAGTCTTTCATCATGTGGTAAATTTACATATCTTCCTTTCTCTATTGGTAGTTTATGATTACTCGTTCTGATTTTTAACATGGACAGGCTGTACAACAGTGGTAGGCTGTCTAAGTAGGGTTCAAAGGATATCTGGTGCTTATACAAAGTGTAGTTGTTGGCCTTCTGGCAGTCTCGACAGTTTTCTACCCATTTTTGCATATAACTATCTTGTAGTCTCTGGGACAGGTTATTTATCAGCCATGCTGTAGACACTGACTGTGGATAATGCCATACAAAGGATAGTCCATTTTCATCAAGTATCTGTTTAATTTTGCATAGCCAATCATTTTTATGTATTTGAAAATTGAAACATTCTGTCAGTGTCTGGAGCATAATGGCTGAGTATTTTTTACTTGGGTCAACAGACAATTTGTGCCAAAATTTTATCATACGGCTGTAAATGTGTATAAACAAAGGGAAACGGCCTGTTTCACCATATATAAAGCAGTTAGGGGTACTCTTTTTTAATCGTAAGATATATTTGCAGTATTCCAGATGTAATGATTCAGCTATATCAGTACAACTATTACCCCAGACTTCACAGCCATATGTCAGTACTGGCAACACCAGTGAGTTAAACAAGTCAAGCTGACAGGAGATTGGGAGCTGAAGCTGTCTGCTTTTTCTTAATAGGGCCATCATTGCCCGTCTTGCCTGGTCTTTTAATTGTTTAACAGTTACATTGAATTTTCCATTGAAATTAAACGTCAGTCCCAGATATTTAAATTTGCATACATGTTCCAGCATATTTCCATTTAGTGTAAAGGGATACTGGTTGTTTGTTTTTTACCACAAAATGTCATTACTTTAGTTTTGGAACAATTGATTTTTAGTTTCCATTCACTGCAGTAAGCCTCTAATTCATAAAGCGCTTTCTGAAGTTTTCTCCTCAGAGTCAGCAAATATTACAGTATCATCAGCGTATAATATCAACAACACTTTTAGGTACTCTGAGATTCTGTCATCAAAATCAAGTCCTATGTCAACTGGAGTGCACCCTTTTTGGATCAGGTAGGATTCTAATCATTTACATAAAGAGCAAAAGTAGTGGGGGACAAGTTTTCCCTTGTCGGACACCTGGTTGACAGAAAATGCCTCTGACACCAACCCCTTTGAAGAAACACAAGAGACAATTCCTTTATACATATTTCTAATTACATTAAAAACTTTGCCACCAATACTGATCTTATAAGTTTTATCCATAAACCATTATGCCACACTTTGTCGAAAGCCTTTTCATAATCCAACAAAGCACAGAATAGCTTCTTTTTCCTGTTCCTTATGAGATCATTTAAAACATTTTAAAAAAATATGTGATCTGTAGTGGAATGATTAGGTCTAAATCCAGCTTGATTTTCTGAGGAGAATGTTTAGAGTCTCAGTATATGTTATCAACCTTTCATTAAGTATAGCGGTAAAGAATTTAGCACTACACGACAACAAAGTGATTCCTCTGTAATTGTTTGGGTCACTTTTGTCTCCTTTGTTTTTATAAATAGGGATGATAACACCAGTTAGCCATTCATCTGGGAATACTCCTGTTTCCAAAATCTTATTGAACAGTATGCACCAGAAATGGTTTAACTGTTCAAAAGTAGAGCATATTGTCTCGTTAATAATTCCATCTATTCCAGGCGCTTATTATTCCTTAACTTTTTAATGACAGCGCGGAGATCTGCCATTGAGAAGTGTGCATTTAGTATTGTTCTTGCTTCATCTGTTTCGGTTAAGTCTCCTAACAGTCTGTCAATTTCTTCATCTGGGCTTGATTCTGCTGGATTTCAGCATTGTTTTTGCAGAGATCTTTGAAGTGCTCTTCAAGTTTCTTTAATGGGGGTGTTATCACTGCGTTTTGTTTTTTTCTATTTATTATAGACCAGTATTTTTTGGGATCATGGGATTTCATTGTTTTTAAACTGTCAATCATGTCTCTCTTATGTCTTTTTTCAGCTCTTCTTACTGTGGCTTTTGTATTGTCTACAAGCTGTTTTCATTAATGGAGGTTTTCATCATTTCTATTGTTATATAAGCATTTCTCTTTTTATTGTATTTTTCTCTGCTAAGTCTACATGTCTGGTCAAACCAGGGCTTATTATTTTTTTCATGTGCTTTGGGAATATTCTTTCTGATGATATGTTCTTTTATCATACCATATTTATCACAAGTGTTAAAAAATGACTTTCTTCATTGCATTATACATGTCATGATATTACAATCTGAGTCAGCCAAATTATTCAACCACAATAAATCTTCATC
>CM060342.1:32121359-32126359 GCA_030674155.1 Stramonita haemastoma
AGGGGAAGATCATTAATGTAATAAAAAAGAGGACGGGGCCCTAACACAGACCCTTGAGGAACCCCAAATTATTTTACGGGCAAGAAAGATGACATTTTTGGACCCTTGATAAACAATTTGTCTCCTGTCATTAAGAAATGAGTTAATAAGTTTAAGTGCATCTGGACATATGCCATACATTGTGAGTTTCCTTATGAGTAGATTGTGTTCAATACAGTCAAATGCTTTAGCAAATCAACAAATAATGCACCCGTTAATAGATCACTGTTAATATTATAATGCCACTGCTCTATTAGATTGCTAAGTGCTGTATGGCATGAATGATCTTTCCTAAACCCACTTTGGTTAGGATGAAATAATTCATATTTTGTAAAGTGTAACAAAAAAATGTTGTTTTAGATGTTTTTCTAAAGGTTTAGACAGTATAGATAGTATTGAGATAGGTCTATAATTAGAAGGGTCATTAGGATCACCAGATTTTAATATGGGTATTACTTTGGCATCTTTGAACATTTTGAGGAAAACACCCTTTTTCAATACAAAGATTGTAAATGTAAGCAATGATGTTCCGAGATTACAGGTGCAGAAATTTTCAAAATTTTGCTATCCAAATTATCTACACCACGAGAGCTTGTTTGCTTCAATAAAACATAATTCCTTATACACATCATGCACACCAATAAACCTAAATGTAATTTTTGACTTAATATTTTTAGAACCACAAAATTTCTTTAAAAGGAGTAAATCATTTTGTTCACAGTGGTTAAACATTCACAAGTTTTTTCTGTTATGGTACAAAAATGATTATTGATATTTTCAGCTGACAGCCCTGTATCTGAAGCATTTGTTATGGATGGTTTACCAGCTAATTGGTTTATGGCTTTCCAGATAGACTTTGAATCTTTTTTGGATGAAATTAGCTCACTAAAATATTTCTTTTTGCAATTCGTTTCATATGTGTTATTTTATTTCGTTGTTCCTTAAACTTTTCATCTTTTCCTGTTAGTCTTAGTAGTTTGTCACGGATAATTATAGCTTCATTAATCTCATCAGTAAGCCACGGTGGTTTGTCTCTAGCTTTAACACGTTTTACTCTGAGAGGGGCGTGACTATCAAATATTGATATAAAGATGCTATACCAAGTAGCGAGAGCTTTATCTGGGTCAGTAAACTGATATACATATGAAAAATCTGCTTTGCATAGGTCAGACAAAAATCCTTCTGTATCAAAGTTTCTGTAACTGCGAAAAGAAATACACTTGTGTTTACATCTAGGGATTTTTGCACCTTTTTAGACCAGGTAAAACATACAGGATAGTGATCACTAATACCATAGACTGGTACAGACAATTCTACTATGTTAGACAGATTAGTTGTATATATATGATCAATTAATGTTTGAGAACACAATGTTTTTCTTGTAGCAGTAGTTATCAATTGAGACAGATTATATACCTCAAACGTTTTTTTCCAATTATCATGTCGTTTTAGTAAATCAATATTGAAATCACCAAGAAGAATGATTTCTGCTGAGTAGTTAGAAACATCGTCCATCATGTGCTCAAATTGGTCATACCAATTGATTCGTTCCTTTGGGTTCCTATACAAAAATCCCATCAGTATTGGTTTAGTTCCTTTCATGCGTATTTCTAACCATATGCATTCAATACCGTATTTATCAAATAATGTTATATGTTTATAATTAACTGACTGATGGATATAAGTTATTATTCCTGTTTCTAACTTAGTTTTGGCATCTCGTCTCACAAAATTGTAGTCTGGAACTGATACTATACCATCTGCTACATTAGATGATAATCGTGACTCAGCAAAACCAAATACATGAAAAGAATTGTTTGAATTTGACAAAATAGTTGGTAAATCTGAAACTTTGTTTAGCAGGTGGCAAACATTGAGAAAGCCTACTTTGAGTCCAAATTTAGTTAACCAACCATTGTTGTTTGATTGATTTGCCATAGCATAAGCTATTAAGCTAATAACAAGAAAAATAGAATCACTATATAATTACCGGGTATATTTATCTTTCTTATATTATTCTAACCAATTAACATTACAAAACAACAATAACAATAACAAAATGATTTTATAACAAATACAAGATATCTCCACAACACACACCTCTATCAATAAACACAAAATTGAAGATCAAAATTTAAAAGGAAAAATACAATGTTCAGTAAAAAAAAAAAAAGAACAAATGCAAGCACAAATTTAAAGCCAAATAATCAACAGGCAGTTGCCAAGCCAATCACCAGCTGGACAATTATCCAGTATCAAATCTTACATCCACTTGTCCTGTCAAGACTTAATACTCTTACCTGACCTTTAGATTCAATAACAATATTCATCAAAGTCCCTAGTCTAGGTATAAGCTTGGCCATCACCATTCACTTGTTGACAGCTGTATTACACTCATTTATTACCAGTAACATGAAAATGAATAGGAAAAAGCATTTAAGATATAGAACAAACAAACAAACCATTCAGGTCACAAAACAAAAATTGCAGTCTTGATCCTGTCACCAAAATTGCTTCTTAGCTGAGTTTCTGTCATTCATCCTGTGTGTTCATTCGTCTAATAGAGGGGGGATTATCTGGATGTGCAAAACATTTAAAGACATAGGACATGCATATAATCATATATCTATCAAAAAAACAACAACAACAAAATCTGCATCTGGGGAACAAGCTCAAGCCTGAATGGGTCCTTTACAGAGAGGATATAGTTAAATAAAGAAAAGGAACCTACACTTTACAGCAAAGATAAAATGTCTATGAAAAGCAAATTGATACCACTACCCAAGGATACAGAGGCTTGCACAATTGACAGGTGTGTCCGAATTTAGAAACACAAGGCCGCAACAGCGCATAGGATGCAATCTAATTACCTCCCTGTCACATGGTAGCAAATTTATAATCAATTTGCAAAATACAAATATATTTTTATAATGCTTGTGCAAAATATTTATAAGACATGAGCATACATATAGATATATGTATCTCTGCAAAAATTCTGTACCTGGGGAACAAGCTCAAGCATAAATGGGTCCTTTACAAAGAAGATATAATTAAATTATATAAAAAATAACCACAACCTACACTTTACTGTAAAGGCAAAGTGTCTATGAAAAGCAGATCCTCACCACTACCCAAGGATACAGAGGCTCACACAATTGACAGGTGTGTCCAAATTTAGAAACACTATGTTGCATCAGGTCTCTGTTCGCATGGGAGGTAATCTAATTACCTCCCAGTCACATGGTAGCAAATTTATAATCAATTCGCAAAACACAAATGTATGTTTATAATGCCTGTACATTTTAATCAAAATAGCGAAATACAAATATATGTTTATAATGCACATACACTCACTCAGCTCATGCTTACAATCATCACACAGTTTATATTCAAACTATACAATCATTTGTGAGGCCAGGTTTATTAATTGCTGAGCATACTGGCCAGCAGGACTGGGTGAAAACCATTTATGAGTATTCACATGAGCATTAGGTCAAAACCAGCCGCACTAGGGTGAAGTGAAAAATGTGGTTGTTTGGGGGCAAGATCTCTTCCTGAAAAACCATATGGGGGAATGGGATATGGATGTGGGAACCCGGGGTAAGGAGTAGGTGGAGTTAAGTATTGTGGGTAGGATGGAAGAGGGGGTGGTTGAGGGGAGGTGCTGTGTGAGGGTAGGGAGGGTGCAGGCCCCTGTCAGCCCGTGACCTGTGGCTTTCGACACCTGCAGCCACACCCCCTCCACAGTCCTGCGAACCCTCCCATGGTCTGGGTACCAATGCTGGATCCTGGAACCCATGTTCCATCCCACCTCTAACCAGAGAAGGGTTGTTCCTGGAGGGTAAAGGGGGAATTCTGCTACAGATGGAATACCTGCATACCTGGTGGTTCCCATAAACCTGGAGTCACCCCCAGGCCTATGCTGGAAAGTTCTCTTTACATCCCTCATGCCAAAGCCAGCAGGATGGCCACGAGGAGGAGCACCAGTTTGCTCTCTAAGAGAGTGCTTAGTGTTGCTGGGCTCAGTGACACGTGCATGTGACTGGGAAAGAACTTGTTTGAAGCTGACAGCTAAACGAGCTGTACCTTTTGCACTGGGGTGAATGGGGTCGTTATACAAAGCCTGACGTGGGGCACCATTTGGGGTATTGAAAACTCTGATATGGTCAATCATATCAATCTGGAAGTAAGAACATGCTTCTTGCAAATTTTTATTAGAAGGTATTATGGAATTGTTAAGCTGGTGTCTTCCACGAGCAGGGAGTATTGAGCTAAAGGTGACACAGGCTCTTGGAAAGCAATCTCTACACAGAGAGATTGCCTCCTTCCAAGTCTGCGTGGGGATAGGACCACTGGGACAGTCATTTATCCCTACATGCACAATGACTGTGCTGACTTGATCCTGTGGCACCATGTCTCTGAGGAACTGAATGAGATTTACAACAGTTAAACCTCTTACACAGATTTTGAACAACGAGTTGATTTTTGTTTCCAAACGTCTAGGATTGATATACTTGATGACAGAGTCACCAATAAGAAGGGAGGAAGTTTCTGCCGGAATAACTATATTATTCAAGACTTGTTCAGGGTTTACTTTCAATTCTGTAGGAGACTCCCTAGTTTCAGGATGAGTTTGCCTAGTTGGTTTTGAGGCTACACGCTCCTCGTTTACAGAGCTGGAAACTTGTTCCTTAGGATCCTGATCCTGTCTGAGAGATGAAAGTATCTCAAAACTGTTTTTGAGAGGAACATTTACCACATTTTTCATACCTCTCTCAGAGCCTGCAATTTGAGATGGTGAGTTTTCTTTTGTGGCCTCCTCAGTAATGTCATTAACAGACATAGAGTGGTCACTAGAATCACCCTTTACTGCTGTATGCACAACTGACAGAGGCGGTGAAGAACCACCAGAGGCTTGTTCCTCTGTTCCTTTGTCACATATGGTTTTATCAGTCACATCT
>CM060342.1:32131359-32136713 GCA_030674155.1 Stramonita haemastoma
ATATAACGAAATAATTTCTTAACAACAACAAAATATACCACAAAAAACCAACTGACAAATCAACACGATCATAACTTTTACTTTAAAATGTTTGAAGAAATAATCAATTTTTTGCCAACAAAAATACCTCCCCACCAAACAAAGCCCCCCCAAAACAAACCACCAATAAAAAAATATATAAAAAAACCAAACAAAACAAACAACCAAACTGACCAACACACAACATCAATCATGATTATTTACTTTAAAATGCTGTCATAAAATACTTTCTTTTTTTTTTTTTTTTGAAAAGAACCACCAAAAAAAACCCAACAACCAAAAACTGCCAAAACAAATCAAATCATGTTTACTTCAAAACGTGTAACAAAAATATCAGTTATTGAATTAACAGCCACCAAAATAACAAACAAAATTAACAACGTTTACTTCGTATAATGGTATAACAACAACACAATAAGGGTCCAACAAGAGCCCCCTCCCCTTCCAACCTCCCCCCCCCCCCCCCCCAACCAAAAAAAAAAAAAAAAAAGCAACAAAAAACCCCCCAAACCCTCAGTTACTTGTTTTTGCCTTTTCTTCACTGCTGCAGAAAACAATAAAAACAAAAATTAATGTTAACAAAAAAACCAAAAAAAAACCGCAATCATTTCAAGCTGTTTATCCACCATTTGAGCCTTAATCAGGTACCAAAACAGTTGAGCATTAGTAGCAGCCGAATCATACCAAAATATATTCTTTTAAATTCAAAAAAAAAAAAAAAAAAAAAGGAAAAATAAAAACAAAAAACATAAAAAAGGGACGCACACACACACACACACACACACACACACACACACACACACACACACACAACACACACAACACAACACACACACACACACACATACACAAAACCCCAACAACAGTAAAGCCTATTGCCTGAATAGTCTTGAAGTATAGCTATAAACCAAAAAAATAGTCTCAGCCGAGTAAAAGCGCTTCCCTTTTTACTTCTTAAATATTTCTTTTTTCTAAAGTTGTGGAAATAAATCATAATCATAATCATAATCATAATCAAGCTGTACACATCTGACTATACACCTACATAATAATTATTATGAATAATTATTACGAAAATACTTTTTTTTTGACTGTCACAAGCAAAAGAGGGGATCGGGGTGGGGGTCCGGGGTAGGGGGTGGGGTGTTGTGGGGTGGGGTGGGGTGGGGTGTTGTGGGGTGGGGTGGGGGTGGGGTGGGGTGGGGTGGGGTGGGGGGTGGGGGGAGTGAGGGGGAGGACAAGAAGTGGTGAGGGTGGAGTGGGAGAAGAGGAAAGGGGGGGGGGGAGGGGGAGAGGAGAGAGGGGGGTAGGAGTGGGGTGGGGTGGGGTTGGGGGAGAGGGAGATGTGTGTGTGTGTGTGTGTGTGTGTGTGTGTGTGTTGTGTGTGTGTGTGGTGTAGAGAGAGAGATGAGAGAGAGAGAGAGAGAGAGAGAGAGAGAGAGAGAGAGGAGAGAGAGAGAGAGAGAGAGAGAGAGAGAGAGAGAGAGAGAGAGAGAGAGAGAGTGTGTGTGTGTGTGTTAGCAATGAATTACAATACTGACACATATTTTTTGTCATACTGTATGTGGTAGTAGCTGTTCTTTTTCGTTTTTGTTTTTTTAAGGTGCACCCCCCCCCACCGCCTTGTGTGTGTGTGTGTGTGTGTGTGTGTGTGTGTGTGTGTGTGTGGTGCGTGGCGTGGCGTGCGTGCGTGGTGCGTGAATGCGTGCGTGTGTGTGTGTGTGTGCGTGCGTGCGTGTGCGTGCATATGTGTGTGTGTCCTGTGTGTGTGTGTGTGTGTCCGTGTGTGTGCGTGCGTGCGTGTGTGTGTGCGTGTGGTGTGTGTTGTGCGTGTGTGTGTGTGTGTGCGTGTGTGTGTGTGTGTGTACGCGCCCGCGTATGTGTATATGAATGAGTGTGTGTTCTTTCTCTTTTATTAATTTTGGGGGGGGAGGGGGGAAGAGGGGGGCTAGATTGGGGAGAGAGGGAGGGGGAAGGGAGGAGTAACAAAAAGTCAATATCACCACGCGTACAGCAAATTCAAACCTGTTGACTCCCCCCCCCCCCCCCCCCTCTCCTCTTCTCTCCTTCCCCCCTGCCACTGTACAGGCTTACATGAAAAATTGGCAAAGGGTGGAGGAGTGTGTGCTTGGTGTGCGTAGTGTGTGCGTAGTGTGTGTGCGTAGTGTGTGTGTGTGTGTGTGTGTGTGTGTGTGTGTGTGTGTGTGTGTTGGGGGGGGATTATCTCAACAACACCCACCCTCCTCCCCTCCACAGACACATAAGCAAACAAACCAAAAACAAATTTTAAAAAATGAAAGCAACCAACCCCCTTATAAAGCCACCTGAAAAAAAACAACAAACTCATCATTAATAAACATGACTCTTTCTCATGTATCTTTTTTTTTTTTTAAACAAAAAAACAAACATCACAAATAAAAGTAACACCATAACCACACACAAAAAAAATCAAATATAACAGTTGTAAGCGTGTTGATATTGTTGTTGTTCACCATTTCATTATTATCATCTAGACTACTACTTACTCCCTTACAGATTCAAAACCCTGGGTACGGTACAAAAGGGTATGATAGCTGAGCCTTTGCCACAAACGGCTTGGGATAACAAAATTTTAAAAAACCGTCCCTCCATAAAAACCCCACAAAAAAAACACGAAAAAAAAACGAAAAACAAAACCAAAACCAAAACAAACAAACAAAACTCAACAACAAACAAACAAATTTCGGTATTGTATATTAGTTTACATTTATTTTCATAATTGCACTGAATGGTATGAAAGCATAAGAATTTCAATAATTATGTTTCAACATGATATGTTGAGAAGGAAAGCAATTAATTTCATTGTCTGTTTAACTGAAATTGATTGTAATAAGACAGCAATTGTGTAAAGTATATAGCAATTACGATAATTCATGCATCAATTACAAATAAAAAAGAGTTTCTTGAAATAAAGAAGCAATGAAAATGAGCAAGATTACAAATTCAGAAAAAAAAAAAAAAGAGAAGAGAAGAAAGAAAGAAAGAAAGAAAGAAAGAAAGAAGAAGAAAGAAAGAAAAAGAAAGAAAGAAAGAAAAATAAGGAAAATAAAGAAAAATCTGTCACCAACATTTCGTAAAGGCCTAGTGATTAATGCACAGAGAGAGAGAGAGAGAGAGAGAGAGGAGAGAGAGAGAGAGAGAGAGAGAGAGAGAGAGAGAGAGAGAGAGAGGAGAGAGAGAGAGAGAAGAGAGAGAGTTCCAAACCTCCCGTTTTGTCATTCAGAGCTTTTACACACAGAGCCTAGGAATAACTTGCAAGGTGTTCACTAAACTTCGCCCTTACAACCCACACCTTCAAATGGAAAGAAGAAAGAAGATCCCCAACAATTAACATTTCTTTTGTTGGTGTTGTTGTTTATGCTTTAAAAACTGTAGGTTATCTTGTTAGGGATGCTTTGCTCATTACATCTGTGCCCGAAACTTGTCTCCCCTCCCCAACCCCAACCCCCACCTCCTCCCCCACCCCCTCCATTATAGAGCCTGAGTGGGTGGTCTAGGTGCTAAGTCTTTCGGAAGAGACGATAAACCGAGGTCACCATATGCAACACGCATCTAGCGCACGTTGAAGAACCCACAGCAACAAGAAAGTTGTTCATGGTAAAAAAAAAAAAGAATTTTAATTATGTAAAACAAAAAAGGCACTCTGATAGGGAAACACATGCCGACAGGAAAAGGAAAAGAAAAAAAGGGTGGCGCTGGCACTGCTCTTGTGGCACAGTGACTCTCTCTCTTCTCTCTCTCTTCTCTCTCTCTCTCTCTCTCTCTCGTCTCTCCTCCTCTCTCTCTCTCTCCTCTCTCTCTCTCTCTCTCTCTCTCTCTCTCTCTCTCTCTCTCTCTTGTTTTGACTTCATACTATGTCATAGACGGTCGGTTGATTGATTCACTAGAAGTTGTTTTTTTTTTTATAATGTTATATAGCTTTATGCTCAAATCATACGATTGGTTGATTTATTCACCAAATTTTGATTTTCATAGCTTTATATTTGAATTAGGCGATTAGATTGATTGGTTGATTTTTATTTATTTATTTTTTTAAAGCTGGATGAAAACAAGCCACCATTGTGCTTAATCTTTTCCCTCAATAAAAATGCTTCATTCATTCATTCATTCATAATCTCTCTCTCTGTCTCTGTGAGTGTGTGTGTCGGGGGGGGGGGGGGGGGGGGGGGGGGGGGGGGGGGGGGGGGGGGGGGGGGGGGGGGGGGGGCAGCCCAAATTTCCTAGAGAGAAATCTGCCATGATTTAAAGTGGTTATATTTATAAACAAATACAAAAACGTACAATTTTGTTCCTGTGTTTGTAGAAGTCGTTTACTTATTTACACATCACCACTTTCTATGGGAACTAAGCCCTGTAGCTTTTTGACTTGGAAGACCACATTTCTTACAACTCCCGATCATTTAGCATAATCATTATAGGGGTTTTGTTGGGGGGGGGGGGGGGGGGGGGGAGGGGCGGGGGTAGGTTGGTCTCCAGACTCAAGACTCGAAGAATCCTTTAATGTTTCAAAATTGAGAATTCATAATAATCTTTCCTTTAGCTAGAGCCCCAAGGTGAGATTTGGTGATTCGGAACTTCAACAGAACATCACTTTTCTAGTGGGCAGACTGTGGCAGTCTTTCAAAATGTCAAAACAGTGTCCAAGCAAGGTCAAAATTCCTCACTCTTATTTATGCCACCGTTTACCCTCCAGTAGCCGCCGCAGTAGTCTAGTGGTTAGGGCGTTGGACTCGTAATCTAAAGGTTGCGGGTTCGATCCCAGCTTTCGGCTATGGCGTTTGTGCCCTTGGAAAAGGCACTTTACGGCTATTTTCTCACCCCACCCAGTGTAAAAGGGGTACCAACCTTGTGTTGGGGGTTAACCCTGCGATAGACTGGCGTCCTATCCAGGGGGGAGTCTATGACTCTCAGTCGCTTAACGCCACAGAAACCGGGATAAGCACCGGCCTGATGAGCCTTAGGCTCGGGACAGACTTTAACTTACCCACCAGTAAGGTAATTAGCTAGCTAGCTGCATTTCGACTTCGATACCAATGTATGTGGGTTTTTTTGTGTTTTTTTTAAATGTCATCCATTCTAAATTTGATACCGGTATATGTGGGTTTTTTTATTTTTTATTTTGTCATCCGTTCAAAATTTGATACGTGTATGTGGGTTTTTAACAATTATTTTGTTACCCATTCAAAATTCGATACGTTTGTATGTGGTGGGTTTGTTTTTCTTTTTAAATTTTGTCATCCGTTCAAAATTCGATACCAGTGTATGTGGGTTAGTTT
>CM060342.1:32136813-32139313 GCA_030674155.1 Stramonita haemastoma
TTGGCTTTAAATTTGTGCTTGCATTTGTTCTGTTTTTTTTTTTTACTGAACATTGTATTTTTCCTTTTAAATTTTGATCTTCAATTTTGTGTTTATTGATAGAGGTGTGTGTTGTGGAGATATCTTGTATTTGTTATAAAATCATTTTGTTATTGTTATTGTTGTTTTGTAATGTTAATTGGTTAGAATAATATAAGAAAGATAAATATACCCGGTAAATTATATAGTGATTCTATTTTTCTTGTTATTAGCTTAATAGCTTATGCTATGGCAAATCAATCAAACAACAATGGTTGGTTAACTAAATTTGGACTCAAAGTAGGCTTTCTCAATGTTTGCCACCTGCTAAACAAAGTTTCAGATTTACCAACTATTTTGTCAAATTCAAACAATTCTTTTCATGTATTTGGTTTTGCTGAGTCACGATTATCATCTAATGTAGCAGATGGTATAGTATCAGTTCCAGACTACAATTTTGTGAGACGAGATGCCAAAACTAAGTTAGAAACAGGAATAATAACTTATATCCATCAGTCAGTTAATTATAAACATATAACATTATTTGATAAATACGGTATTGAATGCATATGGTTAGAAATACGCATGAAAGGAACTAAACCAATACTGATGGGATTTTTGTATAGGAACCCAAAGGAACGAATCAATTGGTATGACCAATTTGAGCACATGATGGACGATGTTTCTAACTACTCAGCAGAAATCATTCTTCTTGGTGATTTCAATATTGATTTACTAAAACGACATGATAATTGGAAAAAAACGTTTGAGGTATATAATCTGTCTCAATTGATAACTACTGCTACAAGAAAAACATTGTGTTCTCAAACATTAATTGATCATATATATACAACTAATCTGTCTAACATAGTAGAATTGTCTGTACCAGTCTATGGTATTAGTGATCACTATCCTGTATGTTTTACCTGGTCTAAAAAAGGTGCAAAAATCCCTAGATGTAAACACAAGTGTATTTCTTTTCGCAGTTACAGAAACTTTGATACAGAAGGATTTTTGTCTGACCTATGCAAAGCAGATTTTTCATATGTATATCAGTTTACTGACCCAGATAAAGCTCTCGCTACTTGGTATAGCATCTTTATATCAATATTTGATAGTCACGCCCCTCTCAGAGTAAAACGTGTTAAAGCTAGAGACAAACCACCGTGGCTTACTGATGAGATTAATGAAGCTATAATTATCCGTGACAAACTACTAAGACTAACAGGAAAAGATGAAAAGTTTAAGGAACAACGAAATAAAATAACACATATGAAACGAATTGCAAAAAAGAAATATTTTAGTGAGCTAATTTCATCCAAAAAAGATTCAAAGTCTATCTGGAAAGCCATAAACCAATTAGCTGGTAAACCATCCATAACAAATGCTTCAGATACAGGGCTGTCAGCTGAAAATATCAATAATCATTTTTGTACCATAACAGAAAAACTTGTGAATGTTAACCACTGTGAACAAAATGATTTACTCCTTTTAAAGAAATTTTGTGGTTCTAAAAATATTAAGTCAAAAATTACATTTAGGTTTATTGGTGTGCATGATGTGTATAAGGAATTATGTTTATTGAAGCAAACAAGCTCTCGTGGTGTAGATAATTTGGATAGCAAAATTTTGAAAATTTCTGCACCTGTAATCTCGGAACATCTTGCTTACATTTACAATCTTTGTATTGAAAAAGGGTGTTTTCCTCAAATGTTCAAAGATGCCAAAGTAATACCCATATTAAAATCTGGTGATCCTAATGACCCTTCTAATTATAGACCTATCTCAATACTATCTATACTGTCTAAACCTTTAGAAAAACATCTAAAACAACATTTTTTGTTACACTTTACAAAATATGAATTATTTCATCCTAACCAAAGTGGGTTTAGGAAAGATCATTCATGCCATACAGCACTTAGCAATCTAATAGAGCAGTGGCATTATAATATTAACAGTGATCTATTAACGGGTGCATTATTTGTTGATTTTGCTAAAGCATTTGACTGTATTGAACACAATCTACTCATAAGGAAACTCACAATGTATGGCATATGTCCAGATGCACTTAAACTTATTAACTCATTTCTTAATGACAGGAGACAAATTGTTTATCAAGACTCAACAATGTCATCTTTCTTGCCCGTAAAATATGGTGTTCCTCAAGGGTCTGTGTTAGGGCCCGTCCTCTTTTCTATATACATTAATGATCTTCCCCTCCATGTTTCTTCCACATGTGAACTTTTTGCAGATGACACTACCATACATACTGTAGGTACAGACTTAATGTCTTTAAGTACGGTTTTACAAATGACTTGGACAATCTGACAACATGGACAGAACACAATCATATGGCTCTCAATCCTCAGAAATCAAAACTCATGGTTGTTACAACGAGGCAAAAGCGTCAAAACTTCAAAAGCAAATTAACTAGTATAAAAATTATTGATAACGTGTTGGAAGAGGTAAATTCATTTAAATT
>CM060342.1:32146813-32161813 GCA_030674155.1 Stramonita haemastoma
AAAACCCTGAGAAAGGCAGAACAGAGAGAGGAATGGAGGGAACTGGTTGTCAAAAGTCTTCAGGGGTGCCCCCACGATCGCCAGACTAAGGGATGGATAGACAGATTTTTTTTTCATTTCAAATTATGAATACTACTACTACAATTATTATCAATGTAATTGGGGTTGTTTGTTTTTACCTGCTATTAGGCACACGGGTGAGAGGGATGGAGTGGGGTGGGCTTGTGGGTTGCTTTTTCTTTTTTCTCTTATTGTGCAAACTGGGTTTTTTTTTCTTTTTGTCCTCTCTTAACGAAGATAGAGGGTCCCTTTAAATGGATCGAACCAGAGCAGTGAGAGGTGTGGGGTTTTTTTTGGTTTTAGTATGGTGTGTGTGTGTGTGTGTGTGTGTGTGTGTGTGTGTGTGTGTGTGTGTGTGTGAGAGAGAGGAGAGAGAGAGAGAGAGAGAGAGAGAGAGAGAGAGAGAGAGAGAGAGAGAGAGAGAGAGAGAGAAGAGAGAGAGATGGGGCAGTATTTTTGCACCCCAGGTTAGACACTATGGGAAATGTGTGTGTGTGTGTGTGTGTGCGCGCGCGCACGTGCGTGTGCGCGCGTACAAGCGTGTGTGCTGAAAGAGGGGGGTGGGGGGTGGGAGTAGGGGTACTTTTTACACCCCAAAGAAGACACTATACTACAAGGCACTAAAAAGAGGCAGCCATCGAATTGAAAAAAAACAAACAAACGGAAAAACCAACAACAATAACCTCAAAACCCGCTTAAAAATCTGTAATGACGATTATCCTGTGTGTGTGTGTTGTTTGTTTTTTTTACATAATGAACCTACAGAACCGCATGCTGCATGCTAGGTCATTGCAATTCTGAGACCGTGCTAAGTCGACAGACCCTCTTTTAGACCTTTGTTTTCTTTATTATAATTATAGATGCTGGCGAAACAGGCACGCTATTTGCCTCCCCTATTATGTAATCATGTCCGTTCTCAGTCATGGAGTTCGTGTTTGTTCTTTATGCTGTGTTGTCTGTATCATCAATGGATTCTGACTGCAATGTTTTAACAATGTGACCCTCATTCACAGATTTGTGGATTTATTCGAATGTATTTCTATGTTATAGGGGCGGGATAGCTAAAGTGGTCAGAGTGCTCGCATTCCCCCAAGTCAAGTTAAGCAGTGTCGAGCGTGGTTACCAGTTGGATGGGTGACCGTTTGCGCGCCTTGGCTTCAGTACAGTCCCCCCCAGTTCACCCAGCTGTAAATGAGTACCTGCCCTCTTTATAGAGTCAGGGAAGGCAAAGCAGCGAGGGAGAGGAGATGGGCGCTGCCCTCAGTATGCTGGCCCCTAGAGAAGCTGAGGTCTCTGATGCCTCGCTCCACTATGACCACATAGGTTATGGGATACCTTTACCTCACCTTTTTATTTCTTGGTTAGTTGTTGACAGGTGAGGTGTATGATGTAGTTGTTGTGCGTTCCCCAGCTTAACACTCTGGGGGTCACCCAGAATGTGCACTCTGACTCACTCATCCTCCCACCTGGGAATCACTGTGAGATAGAAATTGCACACTGAAAGAGAAGTTTGCGTGTACGGCTGTTTCTAAGTACCTCGCCATAATAGGCAGCCATACTCCGATTTTAGAGGAAGATGTATGTTTTAGAGAGAGAGAGAGAGAGAGAGAGAGAGAGAGAGAGAGAGAGAGAGAGAGAGAGAGAGAGAGAGAGAGAGAGAGAGAGAGAGAGAGAGAGAGAGAGAGAGAGAGAAGTGTGTTTACTTTTTTTCTGTAGTGATTTTCGTGTTAGTAAATGTTCGTTGGTGAACAAAAAGTTGCGTGTATTACTTTTTTTGTTCTTCCTCTTTGTGCATTTTCTGTATTGATTGATTAATTTAGTCATTAATTGATTTTTTTTTTTTAAATCAGTCTGTGTCCTTATCTATTTATCCAGTCATTATGCCCCATCATTTCAGAAAACAGTTGATAACTGTAAGTACTCCGTGATATACCTTACCACAAGCTCTGTATTTTTTTTTTTTAACCTATGGTGATTTTTTGCTGTTTTTGCCCGGATCGGAAGCTGAAAATAAACAAGAAGAAAAAACATGGGAAAAATCTTTGACTACTACTGCTTTTGGTGCGAAAAACATGGGCTTCATTTTCTACCCCAAAAAAAGTAATTAAAAAAAAGTGAAAAGAGTAAAAGTTCGAGGGTTTTGGGGTTCGTTTGTTTGGTTTTTTTTTTTTTTTAGGAAAAGGAGGGGTGGGGATTGATGGGGGGGGGGGGGGTAAGGGGGGGGGGGGTCCAGCTATTTAGTACAAGGTAGACCCCGGCGCTATGTGGCAACGTGTTTTTAAAATAAAAAGGCATATAAACCCGAGAAAATATTATCGTGTTCAGCTGTTATGTATGATATATATTGTATGATATATATTATTATAAGGGGGGGGGGGGGACTGGGGCAGTGTCACTTTGACAGACTGCAGAAGACTTTGCCCTCCCCACTGGATTGGATTTTTTTTTTTTTTAATCTCGCATGGTTAGGGAACAATGAAGAAGAAGAAGAAAAGAAGAAGAAGAGAAAAGAAGAAGAAGAAGAAGAAGAAGAAGAACAAGAAGAAGACAATGACGACGACACGGCACGACGACGACGACGACGACGACGACGACGACGACGACGACGACGAAGAAGAAGAAGAGAAGAAGAAGAAGAAGAAGAAGAAGAAGAAGACAGACGAAGACGAAGAAGAAGAAGAAGACACGACGACGACGAAGAGGACAAGAAGAAGAAGAAGTAAGAGAGAAATGATGAGACGAAGAAGAAGAAGAAGAAGAAGAAGAATTGTGAAGAAGAAGAAGAATGTGAAGAAGAAGAAGAAGAAGAAGAAGAAGAAGAAGAAGAAGAAGAAGAAGAAGAAGAACAAGAACAAGAACAAGAACAAGAACAAGAACAAGAAGACAACGACGACGAAGACGACAACGAAGAAGAAGAAGGTGATGATGATAATGATGATGACGAAAGAAGAAGAAGAAGAGAGAAAGAAAAGAAGAAGAAGAAGAAGAAGAAGAAAAGAAGAAGAAGAGAAGAAGAAGAAGAAAGAAAAGAAAAGAATTGCGAAGAAGAATTGTGAAGAAGAAGAAGAGAAGAAGAAGAAGAAAAGAAGAAGAAGAAGAAGAAGAAGAAGAAGAAGAAGAAAAGAAAAAGAAAGAGAAGAGAATATTTCACACGAAAAAAAAAATCAGTGGGGACTGACCCCTCATTTTTACATCGCTCATCCTAATGATCATCAATTCAGAATCTGTTTCCTTGGTGTCTGTGTGGCTGTCCCCCCTCTCCCCTCCCCCCCCCCCCCTGTCCCCCCCCCCCCCCCCCCCCTTCTGAACTATGGTGTGGGTATAATCCTTGTTCTAACACTTTACTGGCCAAACTGTTGGTGATTATTATCATAAGTCTTTCTACCCAATACCTAACTACCTACCTATCTATACACGACCACAAAGCCTTGACTTGGTTTTTTTCAATGTATATAGATCTATTTCTTCGTGGTTTTTTAGAAATTTTTTTTTTGGCCCAATTTTTTTGTGGAATAATGTTTTTGGCTGGGGAAAGAGGTTTTTGGCAAATTTTGTGGAGGAATAAAATTTCTGGCTTGGAGAAAGATGGTTTTTTGGCTTGGGAAAGAGTGTTTTGGCTTGGGGAAAGAGGGTTTGGGCCTATTTTGTAGAGGAAAGAGACTTTTTGCTGGGGGAAAAGTGTTTTTGGCCAATTTTTGGGCTAGGGAAAAGAGGTTTTTTGGCCATTGAATGAGGAAAATGACTGGGTTTGTTTTGTTTTTAAGGTGTTTTTTTCTGTGTGTGTGTGTGTGTGTGTGTGTGTGTGTGTGTGTGTGTGTGTGTGTGTGTGTGTGTGTGTGTGTACTCCCTTTTATTCTAATTTCTGCTATACAAAGATGTCGTAACTGAATTTTTATTTCACATGTGCAAGGTAAAAACAAAAAGAAAACACACAAATAACCCCCCTACTTGAGCAAAAATAAAAGGGGGAGTTTTGTACTATTTCGCCCGCTCTTTTCTTTTTCTTGTGTTTCTTTTATTATAACACAAACAGGTGGTAGAATCATTGTGGCTCTGATGTGCAAAGTTGTCAGGTTTTTTTTTTATATATTAGTTTATGTGATTCATGTTGGTATTTCATTTTCAACATAATGAACGTTTACGAACATGTTGTTTGCTTGTTGTTGTTTTGTTGTTGTTGTTTTTTATCTCAAAGAAAATACTTAATGCAGTTTGTTAACTCTGGTTTATTTTTACTGTTGTTTTCAACATTTAAAAAAAAAATCTCTTGAACACATTGTAAAAAGAAAGGGAATTATTGGTGGGTGGGGGAGGGGGGGGGGTACTTAACTGGACCCTATTTAATTTCTTTTGTGGGGTAAAAATTGAGTAAAATTTCAGAATGCATGCGTTGATAGGATGTGGGGGGGAGGGGGGGTTCTTTTTTTTTTTTTTCATTCTCCCCTTTCCTTTTTGGCATTTGTTTTTTTTTTATAAAGTGATAAAGGAATTGTAAATAAATCCAGATTAAACAGGCACAACCAACTGCTAAAAGACAGAAGAATAAACAAAGACTGAATACATAGGTTTTTAAAACAGCAAAGCAAAAAAAAAATTCCAGTTTTCTAAATTATAAAATATTGGTTTATTTATCTATTTTTAAAAAAAATTGTTCTTTTATATTCGAGGATAATGGAGTAAGCACTCAAAGCGCTTTTTTTTTTACATCCAGTCCCTGTATTGCTTATGTCAATGTGACTTTTTTATGCTACGATAATACCGAACGACTCTGAAAGACATAAAGATAGACAACAACAACAACAACAACAACAACAACACAAAGAAAGAAGAAAAAGATGGAAAGAATGAAGGAAGGGAATAACTCATTAACAAATGATTCTGTCGGAGGGAGAAATAAGTTAACTTTAAAAAAAAAAAAGTCTTTGTTGGCTTTTTGCTGTTGTTGTTTTTGCTGAAGAAAATTATGTTTCAATTTTGTTAGTATTATACACAAAACCAAAAAGAACACAGAGAGAGAGAGAGAGAGAGAGAGAGAGAGGAGAGAGAGAGAGAGAGAGAGAGAGAGAGAGAGAGAGAGAGAGAGAGAGAGAGAGAGACAGACAGACAGACAGACAGACAGACAGACAGACAGACAGACAGACAGACAGACAGACAGACAAGCAGGCAGGCAGGCAGGCAGGCAGGCACAGAGAGAGAGAGAGAGAGAGAGAGAGAGAGAGAGAGAGAGAGAGAGAGAGAGAGAGAGAGAGAGAGAGAGAGAAGAGAGAGAGAGAGAGAGAGGCAAAAATAACAGGAGCAAAAGAACAGTGAAATGAAGGAAAAACGGGGGATACGTAACTCAAAGAAAGGGGGAATATTGATGGAACAACAAAGTATCATTAAAACTAAGAGGGAATTTTGACGAAACAATGAGAGGTTTGTCGTTCGGTTTTTTTTTGTTTTTTGTTTTTGTTTAAACAAAGCTGTGATATGGATGAAACAGCCAAGTTTAAACAAAGGGGGACTATTAATGAAACAACAAAGTTTAAACAAATGATGAATATTGATGAAACAAAAACAAAGGGGGGATATATATATATATATATATATATATATATATATATATATATATATATATATATATATATATATATATATATATATATATATATATATTGATGAAACAACAAAATTTGATTGAACAAAGGGGAAACCGACGGAATATTGATGAAACAAAGGGGAGGGGGAGGGGGGGTGGTGGTATTGATGAAACAACAAAGTTTAAACAAAGGGAGAAGACCAATTTGGAAAGGCATGCAAATTAAAAAAAAACAAACAACTGACATACAAGTAATGTTGGCCTTGGAGAAAAAAAAATTGAAGAAATAAGACAGTCAAACTTGCCATGATAAAAAAAGAAAAGGAAATACCCCCCCCCCCCCCCAAAAAAAAAAAAAAAAATCAAAACACACACACACACAAACACACACACACACACACACCACACACACACCACACACACACACACACACACACACACACACACACACACACAACACACACACACACACACACACACACACACACACACACACACACACACACACCAAAACAAACCAACAAACAGAAGGAAAAAAACAACCCACCCCAACCCAACTATGCATGAACTTTAAAGGGGAGAAAAACCCCAAGCACCCCCCTATCTATCCTCCCCTTTCCAACAAAAACAACAACAACAACAACAATAATTAAAAACAAAACTAACCAAAACAAATGAAATAAAAACCCACCACCACCACCACCACCACCACCACCAACACCTTATCCTTACCACCCCCTTCCCCCTCAAAAAAGCAACAACAAAATCCAGAAAATACCCCCCTCCCCCTGAGCCCCCCCCACCCCCCACCCCCCCATGAAATAAATTGATAAAAAAAGAAAAGACACACACACCCCTCCTCCAAGGAATACCCCCCCAAAAAAAAAAATAATTTTTTTTTAAAAGCCGCCTTTGCAGAAAAAGAGGATCAGGGGATGGAAAAATAAAAGAGAATTTTAAAAAATACGAAAATAGTGGGAGAAAGAGGTAGGATGGGGAGGGGAGGGGAGGGAGGGGAAGGGTAGGGTGGGTGGGTGGTGGGTGGGTAGGGCTGCCTTGTTGGTGCAATATGTACATAATGATAAGCGTTAATGATGTATACAGTGCATGTGTCTCATGATGTTTCTTCTTTCTTCTTCTTTCTTCTTTCTTCCTTTCTTCTTCTTCTTCTTCTTCATTTGTCTCATGATTCTTCTTCTTCTTTCTTTTTTCTTCTCATTCTCTTCTTCTTCTTCTTTTTCTTCTTTCTTCTTTCTCTTTCTTCTCTTCTCTTCTCTTCTTCTTCTTCTTTTCTTCTTCTTCTTCTTCTTCTCTTCTTCTCTTCTTCTTTCTTCTTCTTCTTCTCTTCTTCTTTTCTTCTTCTTCTTCTTCTTCTTCATCTCTTCTTCTTCTTCCTTCTCTTCTTCTTCTTCTTCTTCTTCTTCTTCTTCTTCTTCTTCTTCTTCTTCTTTCTTCTTCTTCTCTCTTCTCTCTCTTCCTTCTTCTTCTTTCTTCTTCTTCTTCTTCTTTTCTTCTCTTCTTCTTCTTCTTGTTCTTTTCTTCTTCTTTTTTCTTCTTCTTCTTCTTCTTTTCTTCTTCTTCTTCTTCCGTTGCTCCATTCATTTCCATGTGCTGGTTGAGTGTCGTCATTGTGTTTGCAGGCATTATTATTATCATTATTATTATTATTATTATTATTATTATTTTATTATTATTATTATATTATTATTATTATCATTACTATCATCAATGATAATAAAAATAGATTTAAAATAAACAAAAAAGAGAAAAGAAAACCTGTGTTTGACTCTGGAAGAAAGATGCTCTTCGAATGAGTTCGGTGGGGGTGTGTGTGTGTGTGTGTGTGTGTGTGTGTGTGTGTGTGTGTGTGTGTGTGTGTGTGTGTGTGTGTGTGTGTGGTGTGTGTGTGTGTGTGTGTTGTGTGCTGTCTGTCTGTCTGTCTGTCTGTCTGTCTGTCTGTCTGTCTGTCTGTCTGTCTCTGTCTCTCTGTGTGTCTCTCTCTTTCATACACACATACACACCTATCTACACACGCACACACACACACACACACACACACACACACACACACACACACACACACACACACACACACACACACACACACACACACACACACACACACACACACACACACAACAACACACACACACACACTGATAATTGCTGTGAGTTACATAACTACAAGTATCACACACACTGTCGCATATGAAATTTATGGACTAGCAGGATCAGAACAAGAGCTTGCCAGCCTAACAGAACACCTGAATAAGGCCTCTAAAACACACGGCATGGAAATCAGTGCAGAGAAGACCAAACTGATGACTAATAACGCCAAGGGCATCAGCACTGATATCAGGGTCAATGACCAGAAGCTGGAAACAGTTCAAAGCTTCAAGTACTTGGGAGCCGTTGTATCAGACCAGGGGTCCAAGCCAGAAGTGGTATGCAGGATTGCACAGACAATAACAGCACTGTCAAAACTGAGCACCATCTGGAAAGAGAAAAAATATCTCAGTCAACTCCAAGATCAGACTAATGCGTTCCTTTGTCATATCCATATTCCTGTGTGCCTGTGAATCGTGGACCCTGACTGCTGATTTGGAGAGAAAGAGTACAGGCGGTAGAGATGAGATGCTTCCGGAGACTCCTTGGCATCTCCCACAAAACCCACATAAGCAACGAAGACGTGCATAACAGAATCCAGCAAACCATTGGGCCCTACGAAAACCTTCTAACAATCGTACAGAAGCGTAAATGTAAATGGTATGGGCATGTCACAAAATCAAAAAGATTTGCAAAAACAATACTGCAAGGCACTGTCCAAGGAGAAAGAAAAAGAGGCAGACCAAGGAAGAGATGGGAGGACAACATCAGCGAATGGACAGGCCTAGGACTCAACACAACCCTGAGAAAGGCAGACCAGAGAGAGGAATGGAGGGAACTGGTTGTCAAGTCTTCGGGGGTGCCCCCACGGTCGACAGACTACGGGACAGATAGATAGAGATAGATAGATCCCATAATGTTGCCTTTTCTTTACTCTACTTTTTGTTTTCTTCCAACAACTGATCACCAAGCACCTATGAAGAGAAACTGACCCGAGACACTACAATGGGCTTTCTGCCCTGTGTGCCTGGGCTTTGTCAAAGTTCAGGATTAAACCATTGACGCTGCGGGCAACCGCAAAGTGAGAGGCTGTATTGTATGATCAGTGGCTTTCTTTCCCACTCATGGAATGAATTCCACATTACAGCTTAGTCTTTGGTGATCGACTATGACTCTCTGACTAGGAGGCTTGACTTGCACAGACCTTATGTGCTGCAGCCCTGGGGGCTAGTTGGCCTTTGGAGAACATCTTCAACGCTGACTGTCCTTATGCCCTCTTGGCCGAGAGAGTGGGGGTGTACTGTGGGTAAGACATTTCCACTACAATCAAATTCCTGCCCCATTTCTGATACAGCAGCTGCCTCCTCTGCTGTTTTGGAGGTCATCGTCGAACACGACGGAGAAGCAACAGCAGCACAAACAGTAAACATAATCTGTATTGTTTGGTATTCACAGGGTTCAACAAAAATGCATCAAGCAAAACTTCCACCTGTACACTATTTCACTGAGGTATTAATGCATCAACAGAAAACCACTTCAGACAATCCGTGTTGAAGGGTGGATATTCATGAAAAATCTTAACGAACTTGCCTTTTTTTACACATGGATGGTCTTGTGCTCAATTAGGGAAACATCCAACCCATTTCACGTTATTAACTGCATCAAACAGGGATGCGTGTTTGAACCTTTTCTCTACACTTAAGCTCTCTCATCCATGTTGCCAGTAACTTTCACTAGAGAAATATACCCGAAACATTGGCTGGATAAGCTACTCTTGGATCTTCTGCAGCTTAATACTACCCTCTTCCTCTTCTGTCGAACGCTCAGACAGCGACAAGTGTTGTCTGTCATATGAGCCAAAAAGCGTTCCACTGCCGTTCGGCGCCTAACAAGTCAGGCCCAGCCCATCCGATTTTGGCGAGGGAGAGAATTGCTATCTTGTAAGTTTTTTTTGGGGGGAAAGAGACAGAAAAATGAACTAAGAAGGGAGAAAATAGACAAAAAGGAGGTGACACGAAGAAAAAGAAAGAAAAAACCCCCAAAGAGATGGATAGAAAAGAGGAAAATTTTCGCACAGAATTTCCAGAAGGTGTGGAGGCTATTTCGTACTGACAGACCCACCCACCCCCACTCCAACCACCATCCCCATGGAGGGCTAGACTAAAAACTATGACAAAAACAAGAGCTTTCCTTCAAGATCGATTTGAAGGCAAGATGAACAATTTGTCCTATTTTTCACATGAGAGACACAGAGAGAGATCCCTTACTCCCACTCCATCCGGGAACACTTCTTTCAACCAAAAAAATAATCTTGCTAACTAAGCAACAAAGGGAAAAAGAACTGTAGTACAAAAAAAATGTAGAACAGTCTCTTCCTTCAACACCGGAAATGATTCCCATTACTATGGACACGCCAAAAAAAAATCTGACTCCCTTAAACATAGCACCCCCTACCTCCTCCAAACTAGCTCCCCCCCCCCCTCCCACTTCTCTAACCTATCTCATTATAACAAATCTTACATTTCTCTTACAAGAATTCCTCTCTTAACCCCACTAGATCTAGCACTTGTCTTTCAATGATAAAAAAAAAATTAATTTAACACGAAAAAACGATCTCTTCCTTTTCTCAGTACATTTAGTTATACAGTATCCCTTATTATAACATGGACGCTTGAAGGGGGGGGGGGGGGGGGAGGGCGGGGAGGGGAGGATTTTCCTTCTTTCATCTGATACTACTACGACCACCTACCCACCTGTGGGCCTCTGTGGTCGGCTGGGCTGGCTATAAACAGCAAGATTGGATTGGACTGACCTGTGGAAAATAAGCTTGTTCTCACATCCTCACCACTATACACTGCTATACTCAACCCCTACCCCCTCTCCCCCCTCCCCAACACACACACACACACACACACACACACACACACACACACACAACACTCACACATACCACACACACACATACCACACACACCACCACCACCACCACCACCACCAAAACTGGATACCCTGGCTTATCACCCTCTCTTCATCCATCCATCCCGCGATCCCCCACACCCTGAAGACATAATTATAAAACAGAGAGACAAAAAAGCCAGAGTGATCCCACAGGCAGGACAGGCAAGGGGAAGGTTTTATTTATTTATTTTTTAGTATCCCTTATTATAACATGGAGCTTAAATTTTGTGGTTATTGTTTCAAAGTATGGCTTGTAACCCACCGGAATTTCTCTGTTTTAGAGATAATAAAGTATTTTGAATTTGAATTTGAATTTATTTTTATCTTTTTATCTAATTTTCCTTTTTTTTTATATATATCGAGGATAATGGAATAAGCACTCAAGTGGCTTTTTTTTGTTTTTACATCCAGTCCTCGTGTGTATGCAGTTTTTGTTAATCTTGTCATCTATTCCCACCGGCACACAATGGCCTAACTCTTACGAAAAGAGAACTTTTACGAAAAGGTTAAGGGCAAGCAGACGACCCTGTAGGTCTCTCAGTTCTCCCCCTTTTTCTTTATAGCTGCTACTGCTACTGCTACTGTTGCCTATACAGTCTCAAGAAAGAAAGACACACAAAAAAATATATAAGGGCCCACCTGTCAACGTGGTGGGCTCGAGGGCTCCTGACGATCAAATCTACACGCCATGGACCCCTACCTACCTGCTTTACCTGCCTGCCTTACTTGCCTCCCTTTACCTGACACTTCCCGCCCTCAGGGGCCATCACTTCCCGGGTCCGGCTGGCGTCAAGGAGGATGGGTTATGGGCCTTCGGAGACATGGAGGTGTCGCCAGAGGACGGTGGAAGGTGTTGTTGGGGTGGTGGGGGGTTAGGGGGGGGTGGGGGGGGGGGGTAGGGGTTGGGGGGGAGGACAGGGTGGAGGTTGGTGGGAGTGTTGGATCGTGCTGTGGCTTGGTCAGGGGAATAAATCCCCTCCATTCCTGCCCCTCCTTTCCCTCCCCTCCCCTCCCCCACCCCCCTTCTTTCCTCATCGCCCTTGTCTGTATTTAAGTATTTGGAGACAATGTCGATTGTATATTTCATATTGTTGCTTTTTTTTTTTTTTTTTTAGTTGTTTTTTTTCTTCTTTTTTTTTGGGGGGGAGGGAGGGGCGCAAAGTGCTGATAGTGTTAAAATGTAGCGTCCACAAAATAAATTACCTCTCTACGTGTGGGTGCATGCGCGCACATGTGCGCGTGCGCACACACACACACACACACACACACACACACACACACACACACACACACTATTAACCGAGGCCCCGTGTGCGAACGCACGCAGAACATCTTGCGCACATGTTAAATCCTGTTCCGCTTGTCGTAAGAGGAGGCCATTGTGTGCCGGTGGGAAGAGATGACAAGATTTTTAAAAAAAACTGCATACACACAGGGACGAGGCCATTGTGTGCCGGTGGGAACAGATGACAAGATTTAAAAAAAACTGCATACACACAGGGACTGGGTGTAAAAAAAAAGCACATGATTGCTTATTCCATTATACTGCATATAAAGGAAAATATAGAATAAATAAAATGAAGTAAATAAATAAGCAAACGAATCATGCACGTTTTTATTGAAATGCATTGCATTGTTTTTTGTTTTGTTTGAAATTTTGTTTTCTTTTGTATTGTTTTCCAATGCATCGTGTTGTGCTGTATTATGCATGTGTCGGGGTTAGGGTGACTCGTAACTAGATATCCAAGTAGGGTTGTGCGAAGTAGCTATTAACCTAAAAGGGTTACCAACCTGTTGGGTTAATGCGATGCTGCGCCTATCAATCTATGACTCTAGTCGCTAACCTACGACCGGATAACTATGCTAGGCTGAGGGTGCCCTCAACTCTGCCCCTACAGGTGAGGTCTCTGAAGTCTCGCTCCCCTACAACCACATAGGTTATGGGACACCTTTACCTTTACATTTTATATTGTTTCTTTTTTGTTAAAATCGAGCCATTCTTTGGCGGTTTCCCCCCTATTAGTGTGTTTATTTTATGACACAAAGAGGTGCTCTCTGCAGAAGTTAGCCATGGTAACTTTTGTTGTTGTTGCTGTGGGTTCTTTATCATGAATCGAAAGACTTCAGGACACTATTAATTTTCTGGACTGGCGGACAGCAAAACAAATGCTGCTTCCGACATAATTCCAACTCAGGGGCTCTCTCTTTCTCTCTCTCTCTCTCTCTCTCTCTCTCTCTCTCTCTCTCTCTCTCTCTTCTCCTCTCCTCTCTCTCTCTTCTCTCTCTCTCTCTCTCTCTCTCTCTCTCTTCTCTCCTTCTCTCCCACTCTCTCTTCTCTTTCCGTGCGTGCTTGCTTGCCCTGCTTTGTGTGTGTAACAATAACCAATAATAACTTTTATTCAGTTTTTTGCAGGCCATATAGCCCAGAAGAACAACAGTTAAATATATGTACTTTCATGTTATTGTTATTGTCATCGTTTAACTACGTGTGTGTGTGTGTGTGTGTGTGTGTGTGGGGTGTGTGTGTGTGTGTGTGTGTGTGTGTGTGTGTGTGTGTGTTGTGTGCTGTGTGTGTTTGATGCATATGTGTGTGTATGTTGTTGAGTATGTAGTAGTATGTATGTATTACATTCATTATGCATGTATGTATGTATGTATGTATGTATGTATGTATGTATGTATGTATGTATGTATGTATGTATGTATGTATGTATGTATGTATGAATGAGCTGCGCGCGCCCCACCTCTCCCACCTTCCCCCCTACCCACCCCCCACCCCCACCCACCCACCCCCCACCCACCCACACACACACACACACACACACACACACACACACACACACACAACCGCTCACTCGCGCACATGTGTACGTGTACGTGCACGTGTGTGGTCTGGACCCACAGCGAAGAGGAGAGAAGAGGAGAGGAGAGGAGGTGGGTAGTTGGTTGCCGGAGGGTGTGATGAAGAAAGCAGTGAAGCCCAAAACCTGGCAGGCGACATCACCAACCTCAATCTGGCAGGTGAGACTGTCATCACTTCCGGTCATCCGGTCATCGAAGGTCACACACACACACACACACACACACACACACACACACACACACACAACACACACTGTGCTAAAGCACGCCGGGAAGAAAAGAAAAAGACAATACGTCACTTCCTTTTGTGACTTGTGTCAAAGATGAGTGGAGGGGATGGGGAGTGAGGGGGAGGGAGGGGGGTGGGGGTGGACGTTTGAAGGAGACAACTTCCCATCATAGAGATAGAGATGTGCCTTTGGGCGTTTTGTCTTTCCCCCCCCCATGACACTTTAAAATAGCCAATCAACTGTTGCGTCATATCCTGGTATATGTATGGGGGGGGGGGGGGGGGGGGTTGATTTAAACAATTGTGCCTTAGGCGGGATGAGGGGGTGGGTTGGGTTGGTGGGTAGGGGGATGGGTCGTCGGGGGGGTGGGGTGGGGGGTGGGGGGGCGTTTTAGATTCCTTTTCCTTCCTTCAAGATGAGGATGATGAAGAAGAAGAAAAAGGTTTTAATTAATGAAGTGAGAAGTTTGGTGTAAGATATAGATGGATACCAGTTAATACAATGCATGCTGAAAGCTGGAGGGGATACATTATTATATATGTTTTTGTGGGGCTTGTATTTTGATGTGTTAGTGTAGTGTAGTGTAGTGTAGTGTAGTGTAGTGTAGTGTAGTGTAGTGTAGTGTAGTGTCGTGTCGTGTCGTGTCGTGTCGTGTCGTGTCGCTTCGTGTAGTGTAGTGTAGTGTAGTGTAGTGTAGTGTAGTGTAGTGTAGTGTAGTGTAGTGTCGTGTCGTGTCGTGTCGTGTCGTGTCGTGTCGTGTCGTGTCGTGTCGTGTCGTGTCAGTGCAGTGTAGTGTCGTGCAGTGTCGTGTCGTGTCGTGTCGTGTCGTGTCGTGCAGTGTAGTGTCGTGCAGTGTAGTGTCGTGTCGTGTCGTGTCGTGTCGTGTCGTGTCGTATACGTGTCGTGTTTTGTCGTGTCGTGCAGTGTAGTGTCGTGTCAGTGTAGTGTCGTGTCGTGTCGTGTCGTATCGTGTAATTTTCCTTGTTTGTGCTGGTGAACGTCTAATATTAATTTCAGTGTGACTTTTGTTTATTTTTTGTTTTGTTAACATTCCTCTTCTTCTTTTTGGTGGTTTTTGTTGTTTGTGTTTTTTTTTGTTTGTATTGGTTTTGGAGAGGGAAGGGGAACGGGTCATTTTATGTCTGATGCTGCTATACAGAAAAAGGAGATGCTTGCCCCACCCCACTCCGCCACCACCCCACCACC
>CM060342.1:32169313-32171813 GCA_030674155.1 Stramonita haemastoma
AGAACCTGTACTCTATCTTATAGGAGAGATTTTTTTTAAAAATCCTCTGAAGTTGGAGTTAGGCTGCCTCTACGGCGAGGTACTTGAAAACAAAGTATGTAATGCAAACTTGTAGTTCAGCGTGTGTTAAAAGGTATTATTTTTTAGTTTATTTTGCTGCCTCATCTTTTGTAATGTCCCCGTCCTGCTGTTCCCACGTTGCTCATTCTAATCTCCCCGCCATATCCATATCCAGATTCGTCATATCTCATCCTCAGGGTCGGAAGTCCACAAGGAGCCCATTCTATTAGCGCAGGCTACCTGGCGACATAGGAATAACGTTAAGAATAACTTCAATGATAAACACAATGCTTTGAAATGATCAAGATTTTTTTTTAATTTTACGCAGCGTCGAGCCTGGTTGCCGATTGGATGGGTGACCGTTTGCGCTGCCTTGGCTTCAGTACAGTTCCCCCCCCAGTTCACCCAGCTGTAAATGGGTACCTGCTCTTTTTAGGGTCAGGGAAGGTAAAGCAGCGAGGGAGAGGAGATGGGCGCCGCCCTCAACATGCTGGCCCCTAGAGAAGCTGAGGTCTCTGACGCCTCGCTCTCCTACGACCACACAGGTTATGGGACACCTTTACCTTTTCACTTTTTTTTAGGTTCCTCGGCTAAAGCTCCAAGGTTCACCAATGGTGAGATTCTTTTTTTTGCACACCATGAAGGTAGCCAGATTTCGACTTCCGAGATGTATATACCTAAAGAGCAGCTGTTGACATTCATTGTGATTGGATAACAGCGAACATGTGAAACGACTGTTAAGTGACGTTAAAAAATGCGACGTGGGGAGCGACTGTTTAGAGACGTTAAAACAGGTAAGTGTGAAGCAACTGTTATTGCAGGTAACGTGTGAAGTGAGTGTTAAGTGATATTGTCACAGGTGATGAACGTGTGAAGTGAGTGTTAAGTGATATTATCACAGGTGACGTGTGAAGTGAGTGTTAAGTGATAGTGTCACAGGTGACGTGTGAAGTGAGTGTGAAGTGATAGTGTCACAGGTGACGTGTGAAGTGAGTGTTCAGTGATAGTGTCACAGGTGACGTGTGAAGTGAGTGTGAAGTGATAGTGTCACAGGTGACGTGTGAAGTGAGTGTTCAGTGATAGTGTCACAGGTGACGTGTAAAGCAGTAGTAATGTCACATTTACACAGGTAACAGTGTGATGGTAGTGGCATTGAATTAAGTAACGCATGAAATAACTGTTAAGTGACAATGAAACGAGTCACGTTTGGAACATAACTATTAAGTGACATTTAAACATGTAACTTGTGAAGCTGTTTTTGTGACATAAAACGAGTAAAGTATGAAACGGACGGGACAGCTCAGTGGTCAGAGCACTCGCTTTCCCCAAGCTAAGGTTAAGCATCGAGCGTGGTTACCAATTGGTGCCTTGGCTTCAGTACAATCCCCCAGTCCACCCAGCTGTAAATGGGTACCTGCACTCCTTAGGGTCAGGGAAGGTAAAGCAGCGAGGGAGAGGAGATGGGCGCCGCCCTCAATATGCTGGCCCCTAGAGAAGCTGAGGTCTCTGACACCTCGCTCCCCTATGACCACATAAGTTGTGGGACACCTTTGTCTTTCACGTACTTGTGAAACAACCATGAAGTGACATTTTAACAGGTAACTGGGGAATCTAAGTTAAGTGACGTTTAAACAGGTAACCTAGTTAAGTGACGTGGTCAGTGGTAGCGTGTGAAGCAGCCGTTACGCGATATGACGAGGGACAAACTTGTCAGCAACTGTTAGGTGACATGTGGCATTCCTGTCGTGCTGTTCATACGCCACTCGTTTCGATCTTTCTGTCCTAGCTGTACCTAGGCTCATCACGTCACTTCTTCAGGATCAGATGACCACATAGACCCTATCAATATCAGGCTTCCATAAGGCAACCAGCCAGAGAGGCCCTGCACTTCTGCCGGGTCGCTCTGGTGGTGTTCAGTGGTGCCTGTTCTGAGCTAACATACGCAGGACACCACCTACTAAGCCCCCTACTAACGACAGTATTAGCTTAGTCGAGGAGCCAGACTGAGTGAGTCACCCACCAGGGGTGGTGACCACCACAACGTCCCTCCAACGACCGCCTCCCTGCGAACCTCCAACCCCAAAGGCTTTGACACAAATTCACCACAGGCACAGAAGTGTATGGGGAAACCGAATCTGAGGTCACCATGAGACCTGAGCAACAGGGGCCACCGAATCAGAGGCCATTTTTTTTTTATTATTGCATGATAATCAATGGTGATGAGGATGATGTCATGCTGCTGCAGTGCAATTGCCCATATTTTGTGACCACTTGACAGGGCGGTACTCTAAATTTGCTATCATAATATATCCCGGCGTCAACCGGGCCTGAGATATACAGACACCTGCAGTGTTGGTCAGGTAATTTGAGCAACACTCTCAAACTCGCATCCGTGAAGTGGATGAAGCTCAACCGTGTGAGTCCCAGTCTTCTCCAAAGA
>CM060342.1:32177822-32180322 GCA_030674155.1 Stramonita haemastoma
AAAAGGTTAACAAACCGAAAGCATATAAGCTAACCTACATAAAACAGCTGTCAAACCAATAAGACTAAATCCTTAAACACTGGCCAGGGCCAACTATAAAGAGGTAGTTTAGAGTTTCTTCCCCTGGAAGACAGTCTGTGTTTCAACAATGTCTATGTATGTACAATGATAAATGGAAAAGTAACACCCCCCCCCCCCCCCCCAAGTAACAAGACCACAGCCAAGAGATTTTAGAAAAAAAAAAGGCTGTCAATAAAAACAGGCATACTTATAGACTGATTTTGCCCAGGCCCAGTAATAATCTCAATAAATCAGACCTTTCTTATTCAGGAAGAACATTGTGGAATAATTTATCTCCCTTCTTCAAATTAACTCCTCCAAAAAAGTTTCTGAAACTTTTGCAGAAACGTCTAATGCAAAAATTAAAAGACCGTTTTTCTTTTTACTCGAATTATTTTGCACCTGGTTTGTGTTGTAAATTGTAGTTCTTATCCTTGTTATTTATTGTGATTTTTTCTCATTGCTTGTCTGTCTACATTAAACACACATTGTACTGTGAATTTTTCTTATTTACATTTTTTGTTCTTTTAAACATAGATTAACACTGACTTTTGTTTAGTATTAAAAAATGTGTAAACTTTATATTTTACCCTCAATAATGATCATTTTGACTTCACACACACACACACACACAACACACACACACACACACACACACACACACACACACACACACACACACATATGCACACACACACCACACGCACACACATGCACACACCTTGTATGTCATGGCTCCGTGCAATCATGTCTCTCTCAGGAGCGAAGGGCAGTTTATTGTAGAGAAAGGCCCAGTCCTTGCCAATGTCGGCTGCTGTCATTTTGCAGGCCTCCTCTAGCGGGTCTGCATGTCATACATCACAACAACAAAAATACAGTCACCAGCTTTCCCATCACCACCTGGTTTGAATAGTTGTTTAACTCACCTCAACCAACTCAACTGTCTCCATCGCCGCTGTCGTTGGTAGGAGCTCCACGCAATGCCACCAGGGTTCACCATCTTTCTTTGTCTCTGCTGAGTTCTACGATCTCCCGTAGCCCTCCCAGACCACTGATCTCAGTGATGTTGGCAATGAAGAATGTTGGCGGTCTGCCTCTTTTCCTTCTGCCCTCAACCTTTTGTTGTTTAATTCGGGGAAAAAAAAAAGGTCGCATACAGTGGATCGGTGGTCTAGAGGTA
Source organism: Stramonita haemastoma (assembly GCA_030674155.1). NCBI lineage: Eukaryota > Metazoa > Mollusca > Gastropoda > Neogastropoda > Muricidae > Stramonita > Stramonita haemastoma. The sequence goes on from CM060342.1 coordinate 32,179,063, forward strand.
ACGCACCTGCTTAGAAAGCAAAAAAGTCTGTGTCGGAAGTGTGCGGTGGTTCAAACCCCCGTTTGGGCCCAAAACTCCCCCCTCCCCATCCATTAGACCATGGATGGTGGTCTGGGTGCTAGTCTTTCGGATGAGACGATAAACCGAGGTCCTGTGTGTTACACAAAATTATTTAGCGCATGTAAAAGAACCCACAGCAACAAAAGAGCTGTCCATGGCAAAATTCTGTAGAAAAAAGCCACTCTGAGAGGGAAACATACAGTTGCAGACAGGAAAAGAAAAAAAAAAAGGTGGCACTGCTCGTGTGGCGACGCGCCTTGCCCGGGGACAGCAGCCCTGATTTCACGCAGAGAAATCTGCCGTGACTTTAGGTGGTGTAAAATAAAATAAATAAATAAAATTGATACTCAAAATCTCACCATTGGTGAACCTCGGAACTCTGGCGGAGAAACGAAAAACGAAAGTTGTTTATTCAGAAAAAAATGTAAACAAAGGCATTAGGAGCAACAAGAAGCTAAGAGAAAACTATCAGTTCAACAAGCTGCTGTTATAGTTTGGTGTTGTTGTGCGTTCCCTAGTTTAACATTCTAGAGGTCAACCATATTATCCAGTCAGTCTTGTTCATCCCACCTGGAAATCACAGTGAAACTCTTAATTAAGTGCACACCGGGTGACAGATTGGTGCATATGAATGTTTTCAAGCACCAAGCTTTAACTATAGGCAGCCAGACTCCCACTTCAGAGATCTGTTCTCCATTAGCCTAGCTAAAGGAGAGTGCAGATTGTTATGCTAAGAGCTTGTCACGGCTGAAGACCATCATACCGTACCATTTTAAAACACGACAAGACTTTAATGCAAGGCTTAGCACTTTACTTACGTCAACAACAGGCAAAGCTTTAGGCCTGGGCGGAGTTCAGCAAGCGAAACAATAGTCTTCTGTCTGTCTGTCTGTCTGTCTGTCTGTCTGTCTGTCTGTCTGTCTGTCTCTGTCTCTGTCTCTCTCTCTGGTACCTTGCCTTCCTTTGTCTCTTCTCTCCTCTCCCTCCTCCCCTCTTCCATCCTAAGACCCCCCTCCCCCTTCCCCACCCCCGACCCAGTTCCACCCCTTCCCACCTCAAATAAAGGTAAATGTAAAGGTGTCCCATATCCTTATGTGGTCGTAGGGGAGCGAGGCGTCAGAGACCTCAGCTTCTCTTTGGGCCAGCATATTTGAGGGCGGCGCCCATCTCCTCTCCCTCGCTGCTTTACCTTCCCTGACC
>CM060342.1:32185322-32187822 GCA_030674155.1 Stramonita haemastoma
ATCATCATTATCATCATCACCCACCACCACCACCACCACCACCACCACATCATCATCATCATCATCATCATCATCATCATCATCATCATCATCATCATCATCATCATCATCATCATCAACAACAAGAATAACAACAACAACAACAACAACAACAAGATCAAACAGACCTACCTCCAGAGCCAGGTTCATGTAGTGGAGAACCTTCTCGTAGCTGAGGACGTAGTTCTCAAAGGTGGGTCCGTTGTAGCGGATGCTCTTCAGGATGTCCTCCAGGAGGTGGAAAGAGTCCCTCAGCACCCCCCTCCACCTCGTGATGTTGTTCTCATACTCCTGCACACTCCGGATCTCGTTCTCGCCCGCCTCCGCCGAGAACGAGAGGCAATACTTGCCCACGTGATCTTCCAGCGCAGACGACAGTTTGTCCTTCACCGTTTTCACCAAGTCCCCAAACTGAGCCGCTCTCTCCAGCGCTAGGTCCATGTGTGGGATCTCCCGGGGGTACAAGAATTCTGCCGCCTCCTTCACCTTCTCGTAAGGGGCTTTGAAATCAGCCGGAGATCTGGGCACACGTCGAACTTCGGCTTTCTCGATGACGAAGTGGATGAGATCCACGGTTTCGATGTTGAAGGGGTTTCGTGGGCGGCGGAAGAACTTGTCTCTGAAGTGGAGGACGTCCTTCTCCACGCTGTGGATCAGCATCATGGCTTTGCGCCGCTCGTTCTCCAGGGAGATGGGAGGCAGCAGAGTCCGCACACGTTCTTCCTCCACCGGCTCTGCTATGCTGCCTTTCTTCATCCGGGAGGTAGCCATGGTGGGAGACAGGGGATGCTGTGTTGTGGTGTGGTGTCAGATTTTTCCTTTTATTTTTAGATAATAATAATAATAATACGTGGAATTTATGTAGCGCTATATCTTGCAAAAAACAAATTCAAAGTGCTTGCATTCAACCTATGAAAGAGTTTGACTCCTGGCTGTTTGAGATTTTCGTGATAATTTTTAGGCTTTTATGCTACAAGAATGGTTCCTTGGGTTTTTGTTTATTCTATATCCTTTGCTAAACAATAATAGCATTGTGAAAATTTTAAAAAGTTATTTACAAGTCCAAATATGTTTTTTTTAATGGTCTATAGGGTGGGAAAATCTTTCAGCTTAGACTTTGCGATTGTTGAACACTTTAAGAAGAAAAAGAAAGAAAATAATATTTTTTTCATAGACAAGTTGAAACACGAAATGCACAATACTGTGGGCTTGATGGAAATGGTCACACAGTGCCAAGAGAGCTTTGAATTATGAATGGAAGACAACGTATGTCAAGAACACTGTTTCAGATGTAGGTTAGTCTGCTAAAGTTCTGTGTTTTTTCAAAAAATACTCTCCTCTCCCTCCCCTCCCCCCCTCCCCCCCCCCCCGCTCTCTCTCCCTCTTTCTGTGTCTGTCTGTCTGTCTATGTCTTTCTCTCTGTGTCTCTGTCTGTCTGTCTGTCTCTCACTCTCTCTCTATGTCTGTCTATTTCTCACTCTCTCTCTATGTCTGTCTGTCTGTCTAGCTATGTTTCTCTCTTTGTTTCTGTCTGTCTGTCTGTCTGTCTGTCTGTCTGTGTCTGTCTGTCTGTCTGTCTGTCTGTCTGTCTGTCTGTCTGTCTTGTCTCTCTCTCTCTCTCTCTCTCTCTCTCTCTCTCTCTCTCTCTCTCTCTCTCTCTCTCTCTCTCTCTCTCTCTCTCTCTCTCTTTCTAGGCCGCTGAATGACTAAGTTCTGGAAGCGAGATGGAGTAAGGAGGAATCCTCACCCCTGATGTGATGAGAGAGACGTCAGTGTGGTGTGTGTTACTATACTGCCCCAGCAGTGGCGAGGTGAGGGAGGTGTGGAGAGGGTTATAGGCTACATCCTGCCCGTCTCCTTCTGTCCCTCCTGCACACACAGATAGACAGCATTCATTTATTTACTTATTTATTTATTTATTCATTTATTTATTTGTCTATTGTTTTATATCGAGGACAATGAAATAAGCACTCTTGTGCCTTAATTTTTTTTTTTTTTTACACCCACTCCGATTTTGTTAATTTTATCATCTGTTCCAACCGGCACACAAAGTCTCTTCTTCCAAAAAGCGGAACAGGTTTTAACGTGTGCACAAGATGCTCTGCGTGCGTTCGCACGCGGGGTCTCGGTTTATAGTCTCATCCGAAGGATTTTTGGGGAGAGTGCAGTCTGCACTGATGTTAACTCTAGGGGAATATATCTCCTTGCACGGCAATCAAACCCTGGTCGTCATATTGCGAGCGCAATGTTCTAACCACTAGGCTATCCCATTGCATCAGTCACGTTTCACTCATCAGCCAATAGGTCACTGTTGTAAGTGTGTCAGACTATGAACGTGCTTGCGTAGGTACATGCGCGCGTGTGTGCGTTTGAGGGCTCGCATGCACACAAAGAGAGACACACAAACACACAAACACACACACACACGTGCGCGCAGAAGCACGCACGCACGCATGTACGC
>CM060342.1:32195322-32197822 GCA_030674155.1 Stramonita haemastoma
AATGCATCGGGGATTAGGGATTTATTGTAGGCCGCGGGCCTATGTCAGGGGGGGAACATTTTGACCAAAGAAACTGCAAACAAAACAGTACAACAAGCATAAACAATTTTGGCATTATCAAAAGTGAATTTCCAAAGAGGAATGAACTACTTCAACTTTTTGTACACCAGTAGAGCATAGAACATATACATACCCAAAAGTCTCAATTTTCACTATTCAAAATACTTTGAAGGCATTGCTCATTTGAATAAGTGAAGTACCTCTTGGACGTGCATTTCTCTCTCAAGTCTGTGAACTTTGTACATTCAAATAGAAAATGGATATAAGTTTAAATTTCGTCACAAATAGGGCACTTTTTAAATTGATCAGTATATCTGTTATTTACATTTAAATTACCAATTCCAAGTCGAAAATGTTACTTGACTTACGTATCACCGACTTTACGTTGGTCAATGGCTGTGTGATTTGCATCACATTGCCTTCATGCTTCTTTGGTCAAGCGAAAGTCCATTGTGTAACATAATCCTTCTGATATGTCTAAAATTTAATGTCGTATGTCTTCTATGGGGGCGGGATAGCTCAGTGGTCAGAGCATCTGCTTTCACCAAGCTAAGGTTAGAAAGAATCGAGCGTGGTTACCAAGTGGATAGGTGACCGTTTGCGGCCTTGGCTTCAGTACAATCCCCAGTTCTCCAGTTGTAAATGGGTACCCGCCCTCTTTAGGGTCATAGAAGGTAAAGCAGCAAGGGAGAGGAGATGGGCGCTGCCCTCAAAATGCTGGTCCCTAGAGAAGCTGAGGTCTCTGACTCCTCGCTCCCCTACGACCACACAGGTTATGGGACACCTTTACCTTTTTACTGTTTCCCCTATGCCGCTGAAGGCGGCAGCAGGATTACAGTCCTTGAAGTGTGTGTGTGTGTGTGTGTGTGTGTGTGTGTGTGTGTGTGTGTGTGTGTGTGTATGTGTATGTGTATGTGTATGTGTATGTGTACGTGTGTATGTGTGTATGTGTGTGTGTTATGTGTGTGCGTGCGTGCGTTTGTGTGTATGTGTTGTGTATGTGTGTTGTGTGTGTGCGCGTGTGCGTGCGTGTTTGTGTGGTGTGTGTGTGTGTGTTGTGTGTTTTGTATGTGTGGTGGTGTGTGTGTGCGTGCGTGCGTGCGTGTGTGTGTGCGTGCGCGTACGTGCACGTGCGCGCGTGTGTCTGTGTGTGTGTGTGTTGGTTCAGGTCAAAAGCTGTGTCATTTATTGCTGTAGGCTAAGTGCCAAGGTCAACATTTACATGTTGTTATGCCTGACAATGTCGTGTTGAGACTGCCTTCAGCCATGACAAGTACTTAGCTAAACAATCTGTCTCCTCAATTCAAACGAAGTGTTTCGTTCAGAAGTCGGAATATGGTTGCCAATAAGGCAAGGTACTAAAAACTGCCAAGATTTTACATCTGAATATGAGTTTTTTTTCAGAGATAAAGACAGTCTTGTATTACCAGCAGAAAATTTAACTGTTTGGTTATTAACATATTATTCTCCTAAAAATGGAAAAACATGCAGACAAGCAGACAGACAAACAAGCAAGCAGCCCTCTTCCCAACAAATCCCCCCCCCCTTTCTTCCCCACAGAAATAGACTCCTTTTGTTGATAAAAGCGCCGCGGTAGTCGAGTGGTTAGGCGTTGGACTCGTAATCTAAAGGTTGCGGGTTCGATCCCAGCTTCGGCTATGGCGTTGTGCCCTTGGAAAAGGCACTTTACGGCTATTTTCTCACCCCACCCAGGTGTAAAGAGTGGTACCAACCTTGTGTTGGGGGGTTAACCCTGCGATAGACTGGCGTCCTATCCAGGGGGAGTCTATGACTCTCAGTCGCTTACGCCACAGAAAACCGGGATAAGCACCGGCCTGATGAGCCTTAGGCTCGGGACAGACTTTAACTAACTTTTTTGTTGATAAACGTGTATATAAGAATGACTTGTTGACCCACTTTGACATCGTGTTCTATGTATTTATTTATTTATTTCTTTTATATCGAGGTTAATGGAATAAGCAATCATATGCTTTTTTTTTTACATCCAGTCCCCGTGTGTTATGCTGTTTTGTAAATGTCATCTGTTCCCACCTGCACACGGTGGCCTACTCTTACGAAAAGCAGAACAGGATTTAACGTGTGTGCGCAAGATGTTCTGCGTACGTTCGCACACGGGGCCTCGGTTTACAGTCTCATCCGGAAGACTTTTGGGGAGAGTGGAGTCAGCACTGATGTTAACTCCAGAGGAAAAATCCCCTCGACCGGGAATCGAACTCGGGTCGTCAAATTGCGAGTGCAATGTTCTGACCATTAGGCTATCCCGTCCCCCCGTATACATATCAAGGGAGGTTTGAAGAGCCTAAGCACCACTGGTTTCAGAAAGTAGATACACACAAATTGATGCTAAGAGCAGCCACAAGCTCATAGCAGGTAACATGCCTCAGCACAGAAAACTAAATAAGCATTTGGCAGGTGGGAA
>CM060342.1:32230322-32242822 GCA_030674155.1 Stramonita haemastoma
ATTGCTTTACTCTCCCATAAGCAGCTGACAAGTCAGGCCCAGTGCATCCGACTTTTTTTATATTATTTTTTTTTATATTTTTATTTTTATTTTTATAAGGCCTCAGTTGCATGCAGATCATGGAGCACCATCTTTTTCATATCTTTTTGGTGGGCGCTTCACACGTCTCTCTTCATTGGCAACCCCCCAAAAAAAACAAACAAACAAACAAAAACAACAACAACAACATAAAAAAACCTAAAAAAGCAACAACAAAAAAGGAAAAATGTGCCCCTTTCCCTACCCTTCTTTTCCCTGTCATCTATGAATCTGAGTCAGCACTTCTCTTACCTACCTATGTCCAGAGCACTAACTGCCCCAGTGTGAATTGCTGCCTGTGTCTATTCATGTTCAGCGGCAGTGAACAGTCGGCTGGGTTTATTGTTGCTCTAGTGTGTGCTGTTGCTGCATGCGTTTCTACATGTGTAGACGAGTGATATACATTTGTCTGGGTTTATGTTTGCTCTAGTGTGTTTGTGGTAGTGTTCAGTTTTTATCCTTTAATTCTTTTTTTTCTGGCTTTTGCTGCGTGCTTTTTTTTTTGACAATTTTGTGCCTTTGTTTTTTCCTGGGCCTAGTTTTTTTTTTTTTTTTTTTTTTTTTTTTTTTTTTTTGGGGGGGGGGGGGGGGGGGGGGGCATCACACTTGTATTCATCACAACTTTGCTCTTTTTTTGTGGTTTCATTTAATCAGACATATCGTTACTTTTTATGATTTGTTTTGCCAATATGAAGAACCTTTGCTAGACCCAAGCCAACAAGTATTGTGGTCCAAGCATTGTTTATTAAATCATTTCATGTCATGTGGGGTTTTGTTGTATGTTGTCTTTTAACCACAAAACAACAATAATTTAATGTTAAATTGTTAGTGGGTTGTGTTGTTGTTGTGTGTGTGTTCGTATTGTGTGTGTGTGGTGTGTGTGTGTGTGTGTGTGTGTGTGTGTGTGTGTGTGTGTGTGTGTGTTTGTGTGTGTGTGTGTGTGTGTGTGTGTGTGTGTGTGTGTGTGTGTGTGTGTGTGTGTGTGTGTGTGTGTGTGTGTGTGTGTGTGTGTGTGTGTGTGTGTGTGGGGTGTGTGTGAGTGTGTGTGTTGGTGAGGGTGTGTATGTAGGGGGGTATTTTACACCATGTGAGGCATTGTAATCAGCAAAAGATCAGGATGCACAATTTCGCATCCAGCATCAAAATTAAAATGTTTGAGGTTATCCTCAGTTACTAATAAAGATTACTAGGTAATTATCCACAGTTCATTTGAACTGTTTATTACATTTTCATTAGTCTATCTTTCTATAATAAAGCTCACGGTCAAAGATAATGATAATATCAAATGGAGTACTGTATCTAGCTATTCCAATACACATTTTAGCAATCAGAATGAGTAAATTGATGTATCTGCTTACAGTCTTATTATTTTCATATCCATCAAAACCGAATAGTACATTCTTTAATGTTAGTTTAATGGCTATGTTAAACTTAATTAGTATTTTATGTTCAACATATTTCCAAATCTTACATATCCTTTTACACTCATAGAAAAAATGTTCAATGTAGTCTATCTTTTCAATGCAAAATGTGCAGTGTTTATTATTGGCTATGCCTAACTTGTTAAGCAGTATGTTAGTAGGGTATATATTATGTAAAATTTTCCAATGGAGTAGTCGCAGTCTAGTTTCAGTGGTAGTTTTATTGGCTGTGAGCCATGTTTTAGGTTGAATTTCGATACCCAGCTTGTTTAACCAGAATTTAGTTGCCAAGGGTTGAATTAATTCTTTTTCAATCAAAAAAAGGCGGAACTGACGAGGTGTTGCCAAAGATTTTAGATTTGAGCTATTTGTTTCTGCCTGAGTTGTCTGGTTGGTGTTTAAGATCTTTTGGCATGCAGTTAATGCTGTGCATATGGCACCATATTCAAAGATCCGAGTAGGTTTGACACCAACAATCTCACATACTGAGGCAAAGTTCTTTATGTGGCCATCTTCCATTAAGTCAGAAACATACGTTACACCAGCTTTGATCCAATCCTTAATAGACAGAGTTGTACCTTTATACTTGATATTTGCATTGTTCCATAAGCACTGTTCCCAATAGTCAGCTTTTAATAATTTGTCGGTATTTATTGCGTGCAAGTTATCCAACCAAGTTTTTAATACCTTTTTCCAGAACAAACTATGTATCAGCCCAAACCCTTTGAATGCATCAGATTTTACATTAGAGTTAAAGCAGGATAGACTTTTTCCAGTATATGATAAAATTTCGTGTGGAATACATTTCCATTTCTGCTCAGATTTACATAACAGTTTTGTGGCCCAGGAGAGGAGAAATGAATTCTGCATATCAATAATGTTTATCATATTTAGTCCTCCCTTATCAGTTTCCTTACGGATGATTTTTCTTTTCGCCTTTTCAAAGGCTTTAGTATTGGGATACTTTTTCTTCCAAATAAATCTAAATAACATTGTGTTTACTTTCTTTAAGAAGTCTTCTGGTATGCTAAGTGCCTGCATTATGGAAACGAGCTGTGGCAGTAAAAGAGATTTAACAATACAAACTTTACCCATTATGCTAAAATTCCTTTTGGACCAGGCACAAATTGTCTGATGGATTTTATCTATACGCTGTAACCAGTTTTCCTCAATTTCTGAAGCACATATAGTGTTGCTAAAGTAGATCCCCAGAATTTTCACCTTTTGTCGCCACTTGATATCATAAAACTCCTCCTTGCGATATTTGTGCAAGCCCAGCCACATGGCCTCACTCTTTTGTTTGTTCATGGATAAACCAGAGAATTTTGAAAAGTAAGATATAAGTGTCAGAGCATTTTTCAAATCAGATATATCTTCTACGAATAAGGTAATATCATCTGCATACATAAGGACTTTTAGAACACAGTTGGTAGGGTTACTGGATAAGTGCATCCGACTTGTTACACACACACAACACACACACACACACACACACACACACACACACACACACACACACACACACACACACACAAGAATCTATCTGTCTATCTATCACTATCTATCTATCTATCTATCTATCTATCTATCTATCTATCTATCTATCTATCTATCTATCTATCTATCTATCTATCTATCTATCTGTCTGTCTGTCTGTCTGTCTGTCTGTCTGTCTGTCTGTCTGTCTGTTTCTGTCTGTCTGATGTCTTCTGTCTGTCTATCTATCTATCTATCTATCTATCTATCTATCTATCTATCTATCTATCTATCTATCTTCTTCCCTGTTTTGTGCCAGTCGGGTCTTTCACCGGTTAATATGCTTTCTTTCTGTTGTTGTTTTGTTATTCTACCATTCTAGAAAAAAAGATAAATGAATAAAATTACACATACACAACACAACACAACACAACACAACACATACACAACACAACACAACACAACACAACACAACACAACACAACACAACACAACACAACACAACACAACACAACACAACACAACACAACACAACACAACACAACACAACACAACACAACACAACACAACACACACACACACACACACACACACACACACACACACACACACACACACACACACACACACAGACAGAAGAGGAGAGAGGATGGGTGTCACTGCTGACACTACTGTCTTTGCAAACGGCAACGAATACCTAACTAGTATATATAATACGGGTGTCTATCTCTGCATATATATGTGGAGGAGCGGGTGGTGTGATAGTGTAACCTGACACGACGTTTATTTCTTTATTTTTTGTTGTTGTTGAATGTATGACACTTGTATTTCAGACATTTTTCTTCCTTCCTTTTATATATTTTTGTGTGTCCTGATTTGGTTGTCGTTGTTGAAATTGTTGTTGTTGTTGATGTTGTTGTTGTTGATGTTATTTTTTCCTGCAGTGATGGTGAACTTGTCATTAGATATATGGCTTGATTAAAAAAACAAACAAACAAACCAGCAACAACAACAGGTGCATTACTTATTCAATGTACCCGCTGTGCTAGAAAGAAAACCAAACGGCTCTGAATCTTACAAACACACGCGCGCTCGCACACCCACACCCACACATCCACCCCCAACCCCCCCCCCCCACACACACACATACACACACATACACACACATACACACACACACACACACACACACACACACACACACACACACACACACACACACACACACACACACACACACACACACACACACACACACTTTGAAAGAGTCGTGAACCATTCTAAAACATGCACAAATATTTTCAAAGCAAGAAAAATACACAGCTTGTTTTATAGAATAAAACCTAATACATTCATAACCAAATTCAGCAGCACAGAAATGGCAAATGTTTGTGATGAAAATGTCACAAATACTCATATAATTTTTGAATGCGAGAGTACAAACGTTATTTATTTATTTATTTTATTTTTTTTACCCCAGTTTTCTGAAAACTCCCCCAGGGGCATACTCAATAATAGTCAACAAATACAGCTGCATGCAGGAAAAAGAAAAAAAAATCGGTAGGCGCTGCACTTGTGGCGACGCGCCCTCCCCAGGGAGAGCAGCCCGAATTTCACGTAGAGAAATCTGCTGTGACATTAAGTGGTACAAAATACAAATAATAGGAATTTGGCATGTCATATTGCAAAGGTCTCTGGCACAGTCATATAAGACATCTGCTAAAATGTCATTAAGTTTAATGATTTTGTTTTGGTTTGTTTTTGCTTGTTTATCAGTATATAAATCGCTCCTTTTGCTTTGCAAAGTTTCTTTTTTCTATTCAAACCCTTTTTTCCCCCTGTGCACATTTCAGTAGAACCTCTACTGCCATCTCAACTTCCACACACTTTTGTTTTTTTTGTTGTTGTCTAATATCACTGAGAGTGAACAGACGTAAAATCGAAGACAACAGCACACACTCACACACGCATACACGCACACATACGCACGCGCACGCACACACAAACACACGCCCACGCACGCACGCACACACACACACACACTCACACACTCACACACTCACACGCACGCACGCACACACGCACGCACGCACGCACGCACGCACGCACCACGCACGTACGCACACACACACACACACACACACACACACACACACACACACACACACACACACACACACACACACACACACACACACACACATTACTTCCACAAACTACCGTCGTTCTAGAATGCAGAGAATTCGTAAGGATAAGGTTTTTTTTTTGATAACAGTGTACACACATCACATTCATCACTCCTCTCTCCTGCTCCCCCTCCCCTCCTTACTACCCTCCCCCTCCTTACCACCCTCCCCCTCCCATCCTCCCTTCTACCTGCTCCCTCCCCCCTCTTCCTCTCTGTACCCCCTCCCCCCTCTTCTTCGTCTGTATTATTATCTACTCAAGTGACTTAGTGGAGAGTTTGTATAAGGGTAGAGACATGGATACCAGAGGTCCTGTGTTTGATAAACTTTATGTTATTTTATTAGTGGTAGCACACTGGACCTCAGTTTTTCGTCTCATCCGAAAGACTAGCACCCAGACTACCACTCATGGTCTAATGGTTAGGGGAAAAGTTTCTGGCCTAAGTGGGATTCGAACCACCGCACATTTCGATTCGGGATTGTAGCAATTAACCTCCATTCTTCTCATGCACACATTAATTCAACACCTATCCAGATTAAAAAAAAATTATGTTATCTTTTATTCTTTTATCTTCTTTTATATTGAGAATAATGGAATAAGCACTCATGTGCTTTTTTAATCCAGTCCCCGTGTGTATACAGTTTTTGTAAATCCTGTCATCTGTTCCCAACCGGCACACAATGGCCTACCCTTCCGAAAAGTGGAACAGGATTTAACGTGTGCACAAGATGTTCTGCGTGCGTTCGCACACGGGGCCTCGGTTTATAGTCTCATCCCAAAGACGTGGGGAGAGTGGAGTCAGCCCTGATGTTAACACCAGAGGAAAAATCCCCTCGACCGGGAATCGAACCCGGGTCGTCAAATTGCGAGCGCAATGTTCTGACCACTAGGCTATCCGTCCCCCCTAGCCCAGGAACAAAAAAAAAGGGACCTCCCACACCCCTCTCTTCATCTTCCTTAGAAGAGTAGGCCGGCCAGCTACAGCCAGGAACGACACCCAAATTCCAATTCCAATACTTTTGTTATCTCAGATACAGAGAAATGGTGAAAACCTGTACCGTCTTGGAAAGCAGAACAGGTTTTCACGCGCCCGGCAATGCCTCTTCTGCGCAGATAAAGTGTGTGTGATAAAGACTGACGAACGCTGGGGCAGTATGATACCCCTATCCAGCCAAAAAGCAGGGCCGAGAAGTAAAAACCACACGCTTTTTTGCCTTGTTAATCAAGGCATCTGGGATTTGGGGGGCTTAGAGTGTTGCACTGTGGCAGTTTTGTGGCAGGAAGCCAGTGAGGCTTGAATTGCGCCTGTGTGTGTGTGTGTGTGTGGTGTGTGTGTGTGTGTGTGTGTGTGTGTGTGTGTGTGTGTGTGTGTGTGTGTGTGGTGTGTGTGTGTGTGTGTGTGTGTGTGTCAGAGTTAGTGTTAGTGTGTGTGTATGTGTGTATGTGTGTGTATGTGTGTGTATGTGTGTGTATGTGTGTGTATGTGTGTGTATGTGTGTATGTATGTATGTATGTATGTATGTATGTATGTATGTATGTATGTTGTGTGTGTGTGTGTGTTGTTGTTGTGTGTGTGTGTGTGTGTGTGTGCGTATGTGTGTATGTGTGTGTGTCTCATCTCTAGCAGAACATCTTGTGCACATGTTAAAACCTGTTCAATTTTTCGGTAGAGTAGGCCATTGTGTGCCTGTGGGAACGGATGACAACATTTACAAAACTGCATACACACGGGGACTGGATGTTAAAAAACAACAACACACAAGCATGCTGATTCCATTATCCTCAGAATAGAAGAATAATTTTTTTAAAAAATGACATAAATCGGTGTGTGCATGCGTGCGTGCGTGCATGCGTGTGTGTTTTGTGTGTGTGTGTTGTGTGTGTGTGTGTTTGTGTGTTTGTGTGTTTATATTTGTGTGTGTTTATGTGTGTGTGTGTTTATGTGTGTTTGTGTGTGCGTGCGTGCGTGTGTGCGTGCGTGCGTGTGTGCGTGTGTGTGTGAATTGGAAAATCATCTGGGCCAAAGTCCACCCTTGGCGAAATAAACAGCAACTCTGGAGAGGGAGGGGGTGTAGGGGGAGGGGGGAGGGGTGCATGGTGTGTGTGTGTGGGGTGGGTGGGGGGTGTTGTTTCTATGGCTGTATACTGGTGACGCAATACGAGGCTGCAAGTTTCAAGGCGGGAGGCCATTTGACTTCTGCAACTTGATGATGAAATCTTTACCAGAAAGCCGTTTTCTGTCTGTCTGTCTGTCTGTCTGTCTGTCTGTCTGTCTGTCTGTCTGTCTGTCCTTCTTCTCTCTCTCTTCTCTCTCTCTCTCTCTCTCTCTCTCTCTCTCTCTCTCTCTCTCTCTCTCTCTCTCTCTCTCTCTCTCTCTCCCTCCCCCCCCCTCTCTCCCTCCCTCCCTCCCTCCTTGTTACATGTGGGTGTGTATGGTTATATGTGGGTGTGTATGGTTACATGTGTGTGTGTGGTTACATGTGGGTGTGGGTGTGGTTACATGTTGGTTTGCATTGTTACATGTGTGTGTGTGTGGTTACATGTGTGTGTGTGTGTGTGTGTGTGGTTACATGTGGGTGTGTGTGGTTACATGTTGGTTTGCATTGTTACATGTAGATGCGTATGGTTACATGTGGGTGTGCATGGTTACTTGTGAGTGTGTATGGTTACATGTAGGTTGTGTGTGTATGGTTACATGTTGGATGTGTATGTTTACATGGGGTGGTTTATAGTTACATGGGGTGTGTAAAGTTACATGTGGATGTGTATGGTTACATGTTGGGTGTATGTATGGTCACATGGGGTGTCTATAGTTACATGTGGATGTGTATGGTTACATGTGGATGTGTATGGTTACATGGGGGGGGTGTATGGTTACATGTGTGAATGGTTACATGTGGGTGTGTATGGTTACTTGTGGATGTGTATGGTTACAAGTGGATGTGTATGGTTACATGTGGGTGTGTATGGTTACATATGGGTGGATATGGTTACATGTGTATGGTTACATGGGGTGGTTTATAGTTACATGGGGTGTTGTAAAGTTACATGTGGATGTGGATTGTTACATGGGGTGGTTTATAGTAACATGGGGTGTGTAAAGTTACATGTGGATGTGGATTGTTACATGGGGGTTTATAGTAACATGGGGTGTGTAAAGTTACATGTGGATGTGGATTGTTACATGGGGTGGTTTATAGTAACATGGGGTGTGTACAGTTACATGTGGATGTGGATTGTTACATGGGGTGGTTTATAGTTACAGGGGTGTGTAAAGTTACATGTGGATGTGGATTGTTACATGGGGTGGTTTTAGTAACATGGGGTGGTAAAGTTACATGTGATGTGGATTGTTACATGGGTGTTTATAGTAACATGGTGTGTACGTTACATGTGGATGTGGATTGTTACATGGGTGGTTTATAGTTACATGGGAGGTGTAAAGTTACATGGGATGTGATTGTACATGGGTGGTTATAGAACGGGTGTTAAGTTACTTGGAGTGGATTGTTAATAGTTGGTTTATAGTTACATGGAGTGTAAAGTTACATTGGATGTGGATTGTTACATGGGGTGGTTTATAGTACATGGGTGTGTACGTTACATGTGATGTGGATGTACATGGGGTGGTTTATCAGTTACACGGGTGTGTACAGTTACATGTGGATGTGGATTGTTACATGGTGTTATAGTTCATGGGGTGTAAGTTACATGTGGATGTGGATTGTTACATAGGTTGGTTTGTAGTAACATGGGGTGTGTACAGTTACATGTGGATGTGGATTGTTACATGGTGGTTAGTAACAGGTGTACAGTTACATGTGGATGTGGATTGTTACATGGGTGGTTTTGTACATGGGAGTGTAAAGTTCATGTGGAGTGGATTGTTACATGGGGTTTATAGTTACATGGGAGTGTAAGTTACATTGATGTGGATTGTTACATGGGGTGGTTTATAGTAACATGGAGTGTACAGTTACATGTGGATGTGGATTGTTCATGGGTGGTTTATAGTAACATGGGAGGTTAAGTTCATGTGGATGTGGATGTTACGCACATGTGGGTGGTATGAGCACCCTTTTTGCCGGGTGGAGGTGGGGGTGGACAGACGGTATCCGTTTGGATATTTGTTGCTTTTAAGTTATGTGTCCCCCCCCCCCTCTCTCTCTCTCTCTCTCTCTCTCTCTCTCTCTCTCTCTCTCTCTCTCTCTCTCTCTCTCTCTCTCCCCCCTCTCTCCCTCCCCCTCTCTCTCCTTCCCCTCTTTCTCTCTCTCTCTCTCTCCACCACCTTATCGTTTTTACCACCCATCCTGTTTAAAAAAATCAATCCAATTTCGAGTATTACTCACCCTATGTCCCTTCCATCATGTTCATTCCTACTGTCTTTTCTGCTTGCCCTTCTTTGGCCAGCCAGGTAAGTGTGTCTCCCTTCTGTCTGTTGTCTGTGTTCGATGCAAAGATACTGTTCATTATACTTCGGACTGTTTTATTGGGTAATGTCTGTGGTGCCCTTAGGGAGATTGATTGATTGATTGATTGATTGATTACTGATTTATTCTTTTATATCAAGGATAATGGAATAAGCACTCTTGTGTGCTTTTTGACATCCAGTCCTCGTGTATATGCAGTTTTGTAAATGTCATCTGTTCCCACCGGCACACGATGGCCTACTCTTACGAAAAGCGGAACAGGATTAAACGTATGCGCAAGATGATCTGTGTGCGTTCGCACACGGGGCCTCGGTTTATAGTCTCATCCGAGGGAGATGACGTATTGTGTGTGGCCACACCCTGTTTAGTAGCTATGCCTTGACGTATATTTATTTCTGTAATTGATGATTTGGCTGTGTTTTGTCGTTTTGCATAAACGAAAGTTTCTGTTGGACCCGAGTCTTCCATCTTTTATTCTATTTATTTATTATTTTAAAAATAGCATAGCTCAATCGATTCACATGAAGAGTAGTCTGCTTTCCTATTATCGTTGAATCAAATTGTAGAGAGAAGGTTTCTGTGTTTGATCCAGTGATCATGTTTCTTATTCTGATAGAAATAATAGTAAACTAATCTAACATTATGAGTTTGGAATGGATTCTATTATATGTATTCAAAAGGATTTTATCTTCAAAGAGCCAGTAGAAATCTTCCTACTGGGCAGCACTCACACTCACTCACTCACTCACTCACTCACTCACTCACTCACTGTTGATAAACACTGCCATGGGAGACAAAAGTCCTTCGGATGAGACTATAAACCGAGGCCGAGGCCCCGTGTGCGAACGCACGCAGAACATCTTGCGCACACGTTAAATCCTGTTCCGCTTTTCGTAAGAGTAGGCCATCGTGTGCCGGTGGGAACAGATGACAATATTTACAAAAACTGCACACACACGGGGACCGGATGAAAAAAAGCACATGATTGCTTATTCTGTTATCCTCGATATAAAAGAATAAATAAATAAATAAATATATAAATAAACTCACTCAAACACACACACACACACACACACACACACACACACACACACACACACACACACACACACACACACACACACACTGCTCCATCTTCCAGACACATCCCTTACTAAAGAGGGAGATAACAACGTCAAGTGCTGGCAGGCTTACTTCCCATAATCTCCCCTAAACAGGCTGCACATAAGGGTTAGATTCTGGCAATTTTCCATTTATTTTCATATCTCACTCTTGCATTCGTACTGCTCGTACTAAGGCATTTACAGAAATAAAAACCACTTTTTATTCCCAGAAAGACTAACCCCTGACTCAAAAGTCAGGACAATACGAACAAATTTGGTAGGTTTGATAAAATTTGGTAGGTTTGATAAAATTTGGAAGGTTTGATGAAATTTGGTAGGTTTGATGAAATTGTTCACCAAACACTGTACCCCCTCAGGCCTTTGTCGTCTGCTGGCTGCCTCACCACAATATGCATGCGTGGGTCAACGCTGTAGGAACACAAGCAATCCTCATTTGATGATCATTTCCAACTTTTGCATCACTATCTGGTGTTGATCTATGGCCTCAACCCCCAGAATAAATACACAGTGCATTTTTTCATACTTAAAAAAAAAAACCCTGTGAAAATTATTTTTTTTTTTGCGACTGGGACTTTATACAAGATACTACACGACCTGAAAACTAACACAAGAGTGTAACCTAACTGCGCAATCGAGGAGAGAGGGGCTGGGTTGAGTTGATAAAACCGTTTCTGTTTGTTGGTAAAGGGGAGGCATTCATTCCAGTTCCACAGTTTGGGCCCTTGGCCAGTTTCTACGGAATTTCTGCTGATGTGGAGGCGTAGGGTTACGCAGATATAGGCCACCAGCCACCAGGGCGCAGTGGTTACCACACTAGGGTAGGCTACTGGCTGGAAACACACAGGTTCAAATCCCAGGCAACATAGTTATGCTATTTTAAAAAAAAAAATGAGCACGTCTTACCCTGTGTAATATTTTGCTATGGTTGGTTCATTGGAAATATTGGGACACAACACACACACACACACACACACACACACACACATACACACACACACACACACACACACACACACCACACACACACATCACACACACCACACACACACAACACACACACACACACACACACACACACACAGAGCTTCATTCACCTCACAGATGGCAGTTTAGAGGGTTGTTGCTCAAATTGCCTGACCCAACACTGCGAGTGTCTGAATCTCTCAGGGTTGGGTTGCAGGGGGCTATGTCATGATAGGAAGCGTAGAGTACGGCAAGAAGTCTCGGATGTACTTCTATCGTATCCTCATTAGATTATCCTTATCACCACTGGTCATCATGCAGTTAAAAGAAATTTGTGTTGACTTATAGCCCTCAGGATGAGACATGGCAAGCCTGGGTATGGCTGGAGGGGGGGAATGAGGTGGGGGGGGGGGGGGGGGGGGGGGACAGCAGGACAGGAATATTACAAAAAAAAAAAATGACAGACCCCTCCCCCCTAAAATAAATAGAAAAAGAAAGAGGACTATTTCATTCCGTTTTCATTTGTCATTATTTCACTCTAGCTTTGTTTCATCTAGACTAATATAGTGTGTATTTGCTTAATTAATTTATTTATTCTTTTATATCGAGGATAACGGAATGAGCACTCATGTGCTTTTTTACATCCAGTCCCCGTGTATATGCAGTATTGTAAATCTTGTCATCTGTTGCCACCGGCACACAATAGCCTACAAAAAGCAGAGCAGGATTTGAGGTGTGTGCAAGATGGTGTGTGTGCGCGCGTGCGTGCGTGTGCGCGCGTACGTGTGTGCATGTGTACATGTGCGCGTGTGTGTGTGTGT
>CM060342.1:32247822-32262822 GCA_030674155.1 Stramonita haemastoma
CAAGGACGAGAAGAACAAAGAATTTATCAATGGTATGTATGTGATGGGTAGCTGTAAATGGGTACCTGCCCTCTTCAGGGTCAGTGAAGGTAAAGCAGCGAGGGAGAGGAGATGGGCGCCGCCCTCAGTATGCTGGCCCCTTAGAGAAGCTGACGTCTCTGATGCCTTGCTCCCCTATGACCACAGAGGTTATAGGGCACCTTTACCTTTACCAATGGGTATCTACCCTCTTTAGGGTGAGGGTGGTGAGGGTGGATACATACACACGGGGACTGGATGTAAAAAAGCATTTGAGTGTTTATTCTATTATCCTCGAAATAAAAGAATAAATAAATAAGTCAATAAACAAGTAAACAAATAGATGAATAAATGGATAGATAGGTAAATAAATGAAATAAATAGATAGATAAATGAAAAAATGAATATATAGATAAATGAATAAATGAATAAAGAATAAGATAAAATACAAAAAACCAACAAACAAATGAATAAATAAGTAAACAAATAAACAAACCAAGAAAAAAAGGTAAAATGTAAAGGGGGGGGGGGGGGGGGAGTGAAGTGTGTGTGTGTGTGTGTGTGTGTGTGTGTGTGTGTGTGTGTGTGTGTGTGTGTGTGTGTGTGTGTGTGTGTGTGTGTGTGTGTGTGTGTGTGTGTGTGTGTGTGTGAAAGCAAATGCTCTGACAGGACCACTTAGCTAAACCTGTCCTCCCAAACAAATTAAGAAACAAACAAACAAAAAAATGACATAAAAGAAAAAAAACACCCACCTTTCCTTACAGAGCAGAACCTTCAACGCCTAGTCCTAGAACTCTTCGGGGGAGCCACCGACACCACCTCCACCACCCTCCTGTGGGCTCTAGCCTACCTCCTTCACCACCCAGAAGTGCAGCAACGTTGCCACGACCAGATCCTCGCCGTAGTCGGCCCTGCACGGCCCCCAAGCCATCAGGACAAGGCCCAACTACCTTACGTGGAAGCCACAGTTCTGGAGACGTTGCGTTTCGCCGGGACCTCGCCTCTCGCTTTCCCTCACTCCGTGCCTTGTGACGTCAGCTTTCTGGGTTACGTCATCCCCAAGGGTACCTTCGTGCTGGTGTATCTGGACACGGCCCTGAGGGACCCTGACGTGTGGAGCCCCGACCCGGATAGTTTCCGACCAGACAGGTTTTTGGACGCGGAGGGGAATTTGGTGAAGCGGGATGACTTGATTCCTTTTGGGACTGGTGAGGGGTTTTTGGTTTTGTTTTTGTTTTTTGTGTTTTGTTTTTTGTTTTGGTTGTTGGGTGGTTGTTGTTGGTTTGTGGGTTTGTGAATGGTGGGGGGTGGGGAGAATGGGTGGGTGGGTGGGTGGTGGTGGGGGTGGTGGTATGTGTGTGTGTGTGGTGTGTGTAATGGTGGTGGTGGTAGTTGTGATGTGTGTGTATGTTGTGGTGGTGGTGGTTGTGTATGGTTGTGTGTGTGTGTGTGTGTGTGTGTGTGTGTGTGTGTGTGTGTGTGTGTGTGTGTGTGTGTGTGTGTGTGTGTGTTGTGTGTGTGTAGTGTGTGTGTGTGGTGCTGTGTGTGACAGTATTTGGCATGCTGTACGTGATGTTTGTGGTGCATGTGCGTGCACGTATGTGGGATGTGTGTTTGTGTGTTTGTGGTGATGTGTTGTGTGTTGTGTGTTTGTGTGTGTGTGTGTGTATGTGTGTGTGTGTGTGTTTGGAGGGGGAGGGGGGGGGGGTTAGTGGGGGTGGGTGTGTTGTGGCGTGGTGTAGTATGTAGGCGTGTGCATGCATTTGTGAGGATTATCTCTCTCTCTCCGTCTCGATCTCTGTCTCTTTCTCTCTCTCTGTCTTTCTGTCACACACACACACACATGCACACACCCACAACACACACACACACACACACACACACACACACACACACACACACACACACACACACACACACACACACACACACACACACCATGTAAGATACCAGCACCACCACAACCAACCACCAACCCAACCGACTCACCAGCCAAGGGTGCTTATTCCATTATCCTCGATATAAAATAAATAAATAAATAAGACCAGTTATTTAGCAAAGTCACACATCTGCCCTATTTTTTCCTCATTACCCACAGGCAGACGATCGTGTGTGGGAGAGCCGTTAGCACGCCTCGAACTCTTCCTCTACCTCTCCACCCTCCTCCAGCGCTTCGAATTCCTGCCACCGGATGACGGCCAGCTGCCATCTTTAGAGGGCATTATGGGAATCACCAAATTTCCGCATCCGTTCAAAGTTCGCGCTGTACCCAGGGCAGTGCAATACTGAAGTGGTCCAGGTGTACGGGCTTGATTTTTTGTTAGTGTGTTGGTTCAATTTTGGACGTTAAGTTTGTACAGTGGGGTTTTGTTGTATGTGGATATTGTTGGAAATGTTTTCGTGTGTTAAGGTAAGGTGTCGCTTCTTTTTTTTTTCTTACTGTCTGAGACTGGGTGAGAGCTATTGTGCTGGAACTTTGACGCTTTGTGTTATTTACTTATTTTATTTTATTTTATACCAC
Source organism: Stramonita haemastoma (assembly GCA_030674155.1). Lineage (NCBI taxonomy): Eukaryota > Metazoa > Mollusca > Gastropoda > Neogastropoda > Muricidae > Stramonita > Stramonita haemastoma. The sequence goes on from CM060342.1 coordinate 32,250,362, forward strand.
TTTATGTCACAGCAGCTTTCTCTTGCGTGAAATTCGGGCTGCTCTTTCCGGGGGGAGAGCGCGTCGCCACAAGTGCAGCACTACCCTTTTTTTCCCCTGTCTGCAACTGTATTTGTTTTCCTATCAGAGTGGCTTTTTTCTACAGAATTTTGCCAGGGACAACCCTCTTCTTCCCGTGGGTTCTTTTACATGTGGTAAATAATGTGTAACACACGGGACCTCGGTTTATCGTCTCATACGAAAGACTAACACCCAGACCACCACTCATGGTCTCAGGGATGGGGGGTAGGGGGGGGGGTTTGGGCCCAAACGGGATTCGAACCACCGCTCCACGACCCGGACTTTTTGCTTTCAAGGCAGGCGCGTTACCTCTAGACCACCGATTCACCTGTGTTGGGAAATGTTCAATCTGACATTGCCCAGTTTCCTCCAGTTGTGTTATAAGTATTAATTATTGTATATGAAATAATAATGGATAAAAAACAAGTGAGAAATTATTTGACTCTTTGATCAATCGGATTCATAAACATATGTTGAATGAAAGAATAATTATGATGGTGATCATCATTATTGTTGTAATCGTTGTCATTATCGGTATAACTATCATTATCATTGTTTAGCAGTGACTGTTATCATTGATGTTGGGTTTTTTTGCCAATAAAGTGTTGAATAGTTTTGTCAAAAACATCACAAAAGATCCTTGCAGTTTTCATGTATCAATGTACCGGCACCGTGACTTCAGCGATATGTGAATGGATTTTGCTGTAAAGAATGTTGAGTGAGTACTATGTTGTGTTGATGTAAAAGGAGTAAAAAAAAGAAATGTATCTTAATGTAGGGAACGGTGGCTCAGTGGATCAGAGCACCCGCTTTCCCAAAGCTAAGTTTTAAGCAGCATCAAGCGTGGTTGCCAATTGGATGGGTGACCGTTTGCGTGCCTTGGCTTCTGTGCAGTCCCCCAGTTCACCCAATGTAAATGGTTACCTCCCTCTTTAGGGTCAGGGAAGGTAAAGCGGCGAGGGAGAGGAGATGGCGTCCTCCCTCAATATGCTGGCCCCTAGAGAAGCTGAGGGTCTCTGATGCCTCGCTCCCCTACGACACATAGGTCTATGGGACACCTTTACCTATCTCAATGTAAAACAATTTGCTGCAAAAGAAAATGCTTTGCAGGCAAAAACTGGTGAATAAAAGTATGGTCAGTCATCACCGAGTGTTGTGTTGTGTGTTTGTATTGTATTGTGATTATGCTATGTTGTATTGCATGTAATGCGTTGTAGTTTTTTTGGTATTGCACTGCATTGTGTGTTGGATTGCACTGTGTTGTGTTATGTGGGATGTATTATGTTGTTGTTGTGTTGTATTGTGTATGTTGTATTTTATTGTATTGTACTGTATTGTGTTTGTGTCGTATTGTATTGTGTGTGTTGTATTGTAATGTATTGAATTGATATGTATTGTTGTATTTTCTTGAATTGTACTGTACAGTATTCTACTGTACTGCGCCGCAGCGCATGCATGTGTGTGTATTAGATTTAAATTTTATTTATTTTTTGACTGGTTGACACCGTATAAACAAGTTGAACGTAAGCGCTTTGTTTTTCACAAGATACCGCGCTAAATACTCTTTCTTCTTCTTCTTCTTCTTCTTCTTCTTCTTTCTTCTTCTTCTTCTTCTTCTTTCGTCAAAGTAAATCCTCGTGATCTGCTGACCCAGGTTCGAATCTCGTTCAAGAGGACTTTTCCTCTGGAGTTAACATCAGTGCCGACTCCACCCCCCACCCCTCCAAAAAAGTACTTCGGATGAGACTGTAAACCAAGTGTCGTGTCCGAACACACGCAGAACATTTGCGCACATGTTAAAAACTGTCCCTCTTTTCAGAAGAGTAGGCCATTGTGTGCCGTGGGAATGGATGACAAAATAAACTGCATACACGGGGCTGGATGTAAAAAAAAGCACATGACTGCTTATTCTATTATCCTCGAAATAAAAGAATAAAAAAGAGAACAACACAGACAGACATACACTTATACAAACACACTGACTGACACAGAGAGACAGAAGGCAGAACACACTTGCATACGCGTGCGCATACGCGTCGCGCGCGCGCACACCCCCCCACACAACACACACACCACCACACCACACACCACCCACACGCACCACGCACACACACACACACACATACATACTGCCCACAAATACTACTTGGCTGCTTTATTTACAAGAAACAGACTTAAAAACCATACAAAAATCCACAGTGAGAAATGATTTAACAAGTGAACACTGTTTGCCTTATTCATGTTTATAATTATTGTAAAACAGAGCGCTGCTGAGCAATATTAATTCATTAATACGAGCTACCGGCAGTTAATAATGAGCAACAGTATTGAACAATGAGCAACAATAAAGTAATTTACAAGGAGCAACAGTAATTAATTAGGTTGTATCTGATTAGTGTTCTGTTTTCTGAGCGTAACCAAACTCACTCTCACTCCGTTTATCAGAAATAGGAGAAAAAATATTGCAGAAAAAGACTCAAAAGCATGTACAGAGGTACATGCGCGTGCGTGCATGAGCATGTGTGTACAACACACACACTACACACCACACCATGCCTACACACGTGCACGTGCGCGCGCGCGCGTGCAACACACACACACCACGCACGCACGCACGCACGCACGCACGCAACACACACACACACACACACACACACTCTAACACTTGACTGGAAGTGAACTTTTTCTTTGGCAATAATCAATGTAAGCATAAAACATCCTGCTCTCAGAAAACTTTTACACAGATGACTGACTGGAATTCTCATGTTGATGATATAAATTCTCCTCAGTTTGTCCCCCACCTCTCTCCCCCGCTCACCAGCTCCGAAAAAAACATTGCCAAGTAATGTTGTCTCTACGATAAACGATGATACAAAGAAAGAATACTTTGCTATGTTGTTAATCTTGTTGCCGATTTTTTAAGATGAAAAGCAATCATATATCATTAAACTTTCTGTACAGAGTAGGCCCTTAAGAACAAAGTAATTAAGAGAAACTAAAGACACACACAGACACAGACACACACAGACACACAGACACACACACCAACACCACCAACAAATATAACCATCAGTTTTACAGTTCAGTCACCGGTCTCAATCAGAAACAACAACAACAACAACAACAACAACAAACAACAACAACAACAACGTCCAGACAAGAAACAAACGAAAAGAAACAACAACAACAACAACAACAACCACAAAACTGAAACAAAAACTATGAAAGAAAATAGTGTTAAATAGCAAAACAGCAGTCACACATGTTGACATATAAACCTCTATTACAATATATAACTCTTAGAATCTAAACCATACCAATCAAAGGAAAGACAACTCCATCCCAAGTTCAGACTTGAATATCAACGGACATAAACAGAATCATCAGACAGACATATAATCAAGAGGGAATTTAATCATCTAAATCATCATCAAGGTGGATCGGTGGTCTAGAGGTAACGTTGCCTGACTAGAAAGCGAAAAGTCCGGGTCGGTGTGTACGATGGTTCGAATCCCGTTTGGGCCCAAAACTTTCTCCCCATCCATTAGACCATAAGTGGTGATCTGGACGCTAGTCTTTCGGATGAGACGATAAACCGAGGTCCCGTGTGTTACACATCCTTATTAAGCACACTTAAAAGAACCCACGGCAACAAGAGGGTTGTCCCTGGCAAAATTCTGTAGAAAATTGCCACTCTGATAGGGAAATAAATACATTTGTAGACAGGAAAAAAAACAAAAATAATGGGTAGGTGTGCACTTGTGGCGACGCACTCTCCCCAGGGAGAGCAGCCCGAATTTCACGCAGAGAAATCTGCTGTGACATAAAGTGGTATAAATAAATAAAAATAGCTAAATAAATAAATAGATAAATAAATAAACAAATAAGCAACCAGTCATTAACCAGTGGTTAAAGCATGGTGTACCCGGCTAGCTGACTAGGTCGCGGGTTTGAATCCATTGCAAGTTATAGTGTTGAATTGCAGATTGTGACCAAGTCTGATCAAGAGTGAGGTTTGTTATAGGTTCATCAAAAAGATTAGGACCACACAGTTAAGTTTCCATACACTTTCTCGGTACAATTTTTTTAAAGTGTTATTTTAATTATTTGACCAACATAACTGCACGTGTCTGTATCTCTTAGCTCCGGAATATATTCTGCTTCTAAGCGTTAGAGTAAAACCCTGTCAAGTAGTCCTCAAAGCACACACTTTTCTATATACAGCATCGTGACATCATTCTCATCGCGCATTCAAAAAAGAAATTGTCTCTTAGTCGATGGCACAGTTACTCTCGTCTCACGGTGACCTCAAATTTGGTTTTCCCAGATACGTCTGTGCCTGTGTGTTAAAGTCTTCGGGGCTGGAAATTCACAGGAAAAGGTCACTGGAGGAATGGGGTAGGTGGTGACCACCTCAAGCTGGTGTCTTACTCACTCACTGTAGCTCTACCACTAAGCTAGGCCTATCACTGTCATCGGTAAGGAGGTAGCTTAGTAGGTGGTGTCCCGCGTAGGTTAGTTAGTTCACAACAAGCATTACTGAACGCCACCAAAAGTGACCCAGCAGCAGCGCAGGGCCCCTCTGGTTGGTGTCCCTATGGCGGCCTAACATTTCCTGAAGACTTTTAACCCTGAAGATGCTATTTGACTGAGTCCATGTATGAAAGGGGGAGGGGGGGGGGAGACCGGAATGAGCAGCGTGAGAAACAGCAGGACAGGAACATTACTGAAGATAAGCCAGCCCCCCTCCAAAAAAACCCCAGCAAAAAACAACCAAAAACAACAACAAAACCCCCCAACAACAATAAAATAAAACCAACACACACACAATCGAAAATCAAGCAGTATTATGTAACATCTTCATACATTATTCACCCAGCATTCAAACCTGTTAGCAAATTAATCCTAAGTTTTATATACACACACAGACACACACAGATACACACAGACACAGACACACAGACACAGACACACACAGACACACAGACACACAGACACACACACACACACACACACACACAATATATATATATATATTATATATATATATATATATATATATATATATATATATATATATAAATATAAATAAAAACAAACGGTTGAATTCCCCCTCTTTAAAAAAGAAAAAGAAAGAGAGAAATACAATATTATCGTACACACACACACACACACACACACACACACACACACACACACACACACACACACACACACACACACACACACACCACAAAATAAACACAGCTGTAACATTTCCATTCAAAAGAAATTCGGATAGGGGGGTGAGGGAGGGGGGGAGAAGAAATGTTGGCGAGGGGGGGGGGGGGGGAGGGGGCAATTTTCAAAAAGACTGAAAAACTGGAATATTAGACTAGTGATCATTATCATTGTTTTCTTTTTTGAAATTCAGAACTGGAAGAGGGGAGTTTGAGGTACAAGAGAGAGAGAGAGGGAAAGTGAATGAATGAATGAATGAATGGGTTGAGAGAGAGAGAGAGAGAGAGAGAGAGAGAGAGAGAGAGAGAGAGAGAGAGAGAGAGAAGAGAGAGAGAAGACAGACAGAGACAGACAGACAGACAGACAGACAGAGACAGACAGAGACAGAGAGACAGAGACAGAAAGATAAAGAGAGAGAGGGCAGGGGGGGGGGGAGGGCATAGAAAATTTGAAAAAGGATGGAACGGAAACAAAAGAAGACGTCAAGATGGGGCAAAACAAAGCATCCTATTAACCTTTGAACAGACAACACACATCAATGAAAGGTTTAGACCACCATCACATAACTAATAAACACACCTCACTATACTCTTTTTAAAATTTATTTATTTATTCTTTTTTTGTTGTTGCAATTTTTGGTTACACACATAAATAACTGCTTCACTGGGCTGTAACGTCGCGCGCCACCCATTCATGTAAAGCCAGTCCGACTGTAAAATATTCTACTCACTAGATTCAGAAAAAGGGATTGATTAAACATGGCACAGCACTTCCAAAGCACCACATACACCAACACAACAGGAATAGTGGATGTCAAACACTATATATTATATGGATCGAATGAAAGAAAAAAAAAACCCAACAAACTTTTATCTCACAACTTTTCACAAAAAGGAGATAGTACTAAACAAAAATGAAAATGAACACGATTGCATCGTAAACTCACAACTTTATAACATCAAACTACAAAAGTCGACCAGCCAGCGATGCTAGTATTATCAATTATTATTTTTTTTTACGATATCCACGAGTTAAGCATCCTTACTAATCAAAGCGTCCTTACCTTCAATGAATATCATTGAACGTTTTTATATCCCCGAAATCGGAATGCAGATACCTGAACAGTGGGAAGGAAAAAAAAAAAGATCGTATACACAAAATCTCACCGTTGCTGAACCTTGGAGCGCTAGGCAAGAAATGACATAGAATGTTTTGATAAAACGTTTTGATACATGTGGGGGCCACTATGGATTAAACCCACATTCTCAAATGATGCCAGTCTATCCACGAGGCACTGGTGGGCCCTCTACTCTATACAAAGCATTTTTTTGTGTTGGTTTTAGATTTCAGGTTTTTTTTTTCTCTCATCAAGGAATGCACAAATATTGGCTATTCGTACTCACACAAAACACCAGTATCTATACAATCATTTGTACAAATCTTTCGTATTTCTATCTCCTTGATAGTGTAAACGCATGCACACACACAGTAAATACAAACATGCGCATACGCATATATGTGTGCACGTGTGCCTCCACCTTCTTCCGAAACACACACACACACAGAGGCACACACACGCACGCACACACACACACACACACACACACACACACATACACACAAACACACGCACACACACACACACACAAACACACGAACACATTTTTTTCTTCAACACAGTGGAGACAGAGAAAAGAACAGAAATATAACGAAGGTAATTGTAGCAATCACTCAGTGATCACATAGAATCCTACCAAATATCGTATCGGTTTGTTTATTTATTTATTATTTATTTTTATTGCTTACGTAGTTGCTAATCAACCAGACATAGTACACACACACACACACACACACACACACACAACACACCACACACACACACACACACACACACAGAGAGAGACACAGACACACACAGACACACACACACAACACACACACACACACACACACACACACACATACACCATACACACACATACAAACACACACACACACACACTCCAACACGTACACGCCTATAGAGGTGTTTAAACCCATAACCTCCCAGCCAGGAATGAGGTGCTTAAACCTCTAGGCCATGGTGCCTTGTCTATAGAGATCACTATCATTATGTTATAGACTTTCACTTTTCCTTACATGACTGGCCAAACTCAATGTCAATGAAACGGTTTATTAATTTTCCATAACCCTGATTTCTTTTTGCATCCCCTAAACAACCTCAACGACAACAATGATAACACCCCCCAAAAAACAACAACAACCCAACAACAACCCAAAACAAAACAACCCCCCCCCTCCCCGACCCCCCTTCGAATAAACCTTACCAACATTCTGATAACAACATAATGAATAGTATTACCTAAAATGGATGGGTGACCATTTGCACGCCTTGGCTTCAATACAGTCCTCCCAGTTCACCCAGCTGTAAATGGGTACCTGCCCTCTTTAGGGTCAGGGAAGGTAAAGCAGCCAGGGAGAGGAGATGGGCACCGCCCTCAATATGCTGGCCTCTAGAGAAGCTGAGGTCTCTGATGCCTGGCTCCCCTACGACGACATAGTTTATGGGACACCTTTACCTTCACCTTACAATGAAACCTGTCATATGGAATTCATCGTCAATGATGTTTATTTGATTTTTTGGCATTTGTGACGCTCCACCACGAAATGAGTCGCTTAGCACCTGACCCACTTTTCCGCTAGGAGCCATTAAAAGTAGGTGGGGGTCAAGTTGTCGATTTTGAGATTTTGACGGATTATATAAAACTGTAGCCATCATTCTACCATGTCGTGAAACATCAAAGTATAAATTTGTTTTCTTTTGCCTTTAAATGTTTTGAAATACCCAAGCCTTCTTTCTGACCACCTATCAGGATGCTTAACTTGTCAGTTTCTCATTTTGTCATTTCCTGCAGTCTATCATTTCAATTTGTAATAACTTTTGCTAGAATTGTCCGATTTTCAATCCGTTTTTTTTTTTGGTATTGTATAGCCATTTTCTTGCAGATTAAATTAGAGCATGTCAATAACTAAAAATTAACCTCTGGTGCAATACGACTCATTATGTGGTGGAGCGTCACACTTGTCAGAGGGACAGCTCAGTCTCTGCAGTGAAGGCAGCTGGACACTGCAGGTCCTCCACAACCAGTCTCCACAGAGCTGCTTGACCACTGGGGGGATAGGGGTCAGTCAGGCCACATCCTCTGTGGGAGTGCCTCGTGTAGCGGGCAGTAGTGCAGCCCAGGTTGGTGTGTGTGTGTGTGGTGTGTGTGTGTGTGTGTGTGTGTGTGTGTGTGTGTGTGTGTGTGTGTGTTGTTGTGTTTGTGTTGTGTGTGTGTGTGTGTGTGTGGTGTGTGTGTGTTGTGTGTGTGTGTGTTGTGTGTGTGTGTGTATGTGTGTGTGTGTGTGTGTGTGTGTGGTGTGTGTGTGTGTTGGTGGTTGTGTTGTGTGTGTGTGTGTGTTGTGTGTGTGTGTGTGATTGTGTGTGTGTGATTGTGTGTGCGTGTGCTGTTTGTGTGTGTGCGTGTGCGTGTGTGTGTTTGTGTGTGTGTATGTGTGTGTGTGTGCATGCGTGTGTCCGTGTGTCTGTGTCTGTGTGTGTATCTGTGTGTCCTACGTGGAGTTTTGTACACATACAGTCATTTTGGCGGTTGTGGCCTGCTTGTCCTAAGGCTCAGTATAGAATAGACATGGTGTTCAACTCGAGAAGCAAATGATGAGGGCAGATGCTATGCATGATTCTTTGCTGACTGGTATAAGGGAGTTTTCCTTTTCCACACGTCGTGGTCATGATCATTAGCATTTACGGGTGTATGACTGAAATTATGGAAAAACACAACACGTCGCAAACATGGTTAGTTTTCATGTGAAACAGGACTGGGAATAACACGTTGATTATTATCATTTTTTTTGCTTTGGTATATTTGTTTAAACTCAGGTTTATTACAAAGTGCTGAAAACATTCCGAGGTAAGTACCAAAAACATAATTTTTAATTTCGTCTCCTCCCGCTCCTTTCATACACAGACACAGACACACACAGGCACACAGACACACACATGCACACAAACACACACACATGCACACACGCACACACATACACACACACAGACACACACACACACAAACGCACACACACACACACTTAAGATCAACTTTTCAGATTTAAGAAAACAGCACAAAAACACACAAGGCATACTACCTGATTTATTGAAGATGCATTTTTCTTTTAGCTAGGAAGATTATACAATCATGTCTTCTATAACACATACACACACATCTACACACACACACACACACACACACACACACACACACACACACACACACCACCCCCCCTACACCCCCCCTACACACACACAAACACACACACTACACACACATGAGCACACACACACCCTACACACACAACTACACACACACACACACACACACACAACCCGCGCACACACACACCCTACACACACAACTACACACACACACACACACACACACACACACCCGCGCACACACACACCCTACACCCCCCTACACCCCCACACCTACAACCCCTCCTCCCCACACCTACCCCCCCCCCCACACACACACAACAAGCTCACACACACACACAAACACCACACACAACTCCACACCAACACAGCCCCAATTCAAGGTATGGCAGACGTTGTGTTCAGCGTCAGTACATCCAGAACACTGATGGTGGTGGTGGTGGAGGTGGCGTTGGCTGCGGCGACGGCGGCAGTGGCATTGAAGTGGAAGCCCGGTGGCAGGGTCAAGAGGTCATAGGCCGGGATGGCCCAGGAGTTCACGGCCAGGTTGATGAGAACCAGAGCGACGATGTTGATAGGCAAACCCACGATGAACTGAAACAGTCCACAGGCACCAGTTTTTGTTGTTGTCAAATCAAATCAAATCAAAATTTGTATTTCCAGATGGTACATTGAATAAGCATCGATTTGCTTTTTTTTTTTTTTTAATAAGCCATCTATCTAAAGAAAAGAATAGTAACAAAATAAAAACCAACAAAAAATCAAAGCAGAAAAAACACAACAAACAAACAAAAATAAAAAGGGAAAAAAACACAACACAACCCCCCAAAAAAAACAACACCCCCCAAAAAAAAAAAAAAGAAAGGAAAAACCTATAAAAAAAAAACCCAACCCAAAAAACATTTCACCAACATTAATTAGCTATTGTTGTTGTGCGTTCCCCCAACTTAACACTCTGGGGAGTCACCCAGAATGTGCCACACTCTGACTTACTCACTCATCCATCCCACCTGAAAATCACTATGAGATTGAAACCGCACACTACATGAGAAGATTGCGTGTATGACTGTTTTCAAGGACCTCGCCATATAGGCAGCCATACTCCGACTTCTGGGGATTTTTCTCCTAAATGGAGAGTGCAGGTTGTTATGTTAAGAGCTTGTCATGGCTGAAAGCAATACCAACACAACATTTTACAACACTACACCAATTTAGTATAGGCCTTGGCATTTCGCTAACATCAATAACTGACACAGCTTTTGGTCTGGGCCATACCGAGTCAAGTGAAGGCTTAGTGTCCACAATCAATGTCTAAGAAAGTAGAAAAAAAATTAGATGGACAGTGTCCAAGACTGCACTCACCATATCGCGAAAATAATGAGAATGGACAGTATCCAAGGACAGCACTCACCATATCGCGAAAATAATGAGATGGACAGTATCCAAGACAGCACTCACCATATCGCGAAAATAATGAGATGGACAGTGTCCAAGACTGCACTCACCATATCGCGAAAATAATGAGATGGACAGTGTCCAAGACTGCACTCACCATATCGCGAAAATAATGAGATGGACAGTGTCCAAGACAGCACTCACCATATCGCGAAAATAATGAGATGGACAGTGTCCAAGACTGGGACTACACCATATCGCGGAAATAATGAGATGGACAGTGTCCAAGACTGCACTCACCATATCGCGGACCTTCAGATACCCCGAGGCGAAGACGATGGCGTTGGGTGGCGTTGCCACTGGCAACAGGAAAGCCAGGGAGGCAGAGATGGTGACAGGGATCATGAAGTAGAGGGGGTTCACGCCTAACTGCACTGCCTGTGGAGATAGGGGGGGGGGGGGGGTGATGGAGGTGTGGGGGGTTGGGGGGTGGGTGGGGGTGGTGGGGGTGAGGGAGTGAGGAATAGTATATAATATTGTGAATGGTTTATGTTGTTTTGTGTGTAGTTTAGTGTTGTCACGTGTATACAGACACACACACACACACACCCATGTAACAAAAAGCAACACACCAAATATGCAGTGATGAGACAAACAGAACACACACCACACCACACCACACAACACACACCACCACACCACACACTTACACACACACACACACACACACACACACACCACACACACACCACACACACACACACACACACACACACACACACACACACACACACACACACACACACACTCACCAGGTTCGATTCCCGTTTGAGGGGATTTTTCCCCTGGAGTATGACTCCACTCTCCCCAAAAGTCCTTCGGATGAGACTATTAACCGAGGCCCCGTGTGCGAACGCACGCAGAACATCTTGCGCAGACGTTAAATCCTGTTCCGCTTTTTGTAAGAGTAGGCCATTGTGTGCCGGTGGGAAAAGATGACAAGATTTACAAAACTGCATACACACAGGGACTGGATGTAAAAAAAGCACACGAGGGCTTATTCCATTATCCTCGATATAAAAGAATAAAGGTAAAAAGGTAAGGTAAAGGTCTCCCATAACCTAGGCGGTCGTAGGGGAGCGAGACATCAGAGACCTCAGCTTCTCTAAGGGCCAGCATATTAAGGGCAACCCCCATCTCCCCTCCCTCGCTGTTTTTCCTTCCCTGACCCTAAAGAGGGCAGGTACCCATTTACAGCTGGGTGAACTGGGGGGGGGGGGGGGGAACTGTTCTGAAGCTAAGGCGCGCAAACGGTCACCCATCCAACTGATAACCACGCTCGACGCTGCTTAACCTTGGCTGCGGGGAAAGCGAGCGCTGTGACCACTGAGCTATCCCGCCCCCAAAGAAAAGAATAAATAAATACATAATATTAAATATAGAATATTAAATAAAAATAGACACACAAACAAACATATAACAAAAAGCAACACACCAGATCCCCGGCGATAGGAGCGAA
>CM060342.1:32265322-32280322 GCA_030674155.1 Stramonita haemastoma
ACCATGCTAGCTAGTGTCAAAACAAAACAAACCTAACCATGCTAGCTAGTGCCAAAACAAAACAAACCTAACCATGCTAGCTAGTGTCAAAACAAACCTAACCATGCTAGCTAGTGTCAAAACAAAACAAACCTAACCATGCTAGCTAGTGCCAAAACAAACCTAACCATGCTAGCTAGTGCCAAAACAAACCTAACCATGCTAGCTAGTGCCAAAACAAACCTAACCATGCTAGCTAGTGCCAAAACAAACCTAACCATGCTAGCTAGTGCCAAAACAAACCTAACCATGCTAGCTAGTGCCAAAACAAAACAAACCTAACCATGCTAGCTAGTGCCAAAACAAAACAAACCTAACCATGCTAGCTAGTGCCAAAACAAACCTAACCATGCTAGCTAGTGCCAAAACAAACCTAACCATGCTAGCTAGTGCCAAAACAAACCTAACCATGCTAGCTAGTGCCAAAACAAAACAAACCTAACCATGCTAGCTAGTGTCAAAACAAAACAAACCTAACCATGCTAGCTAGTGCCAAAACAAACCTAACCATGCTAGCTAGTGTCAAAACAAAACAAACCTAACCATGCTAGCTAGTGCCAAAACAAACCTAACCATGCTAGCTAGTGTCAAAACAAAACAAACCTAACCATGCTAGCTAGTGCCAAAACAAACCTAACCATGCTAGCTAGTGTCAAAACAAAACAAACCTAACCATGCTAGCTAGTGCCAAAACAAAACAAACCTAACCATGCTAGCTAGTGTCAAAACAAAACAAACCTAACCATGCTAGCTAGTGCCAAAACAAAACAAACCTAACCATGCTAGCTAGTGCCAAAACAAACCTAACCATGCTAGCTAGTGTCAAAACAAAACAAACCTAACCATGCTAGCTAGTGCCAAAACAAAACAAACCTAACCATGCTAGCTAGTGCCAAAACAAACCTAACCATGCTAGCTAGTGCCAAAACAAAACAAACCTAACCATGCTAGCTAGTGCCAAAACAAAACAAACCTAACCATGCTAGCTAGTGTCAAAACAAAACAAACCTAACCATGCTAGCTAGTGTCAAAACAAAACAAACCTAACCATGCTAGCTAGTGTCAAAACAAACCTAACCATGCTAGCTAGTGCCAAAACAAACCTAACCATGCTAGCTAGTGCCAAAACAAACCTAACCATGCTAGCTAGTGCCAAAACAAAACAAACCTAACCATGCTAGCTAGTGCCAAAACAAAACAAACCTAACCATGAGCCAAAACAAATCTCACTATGCCACTCAGAGCCGAAACAAACTTAACCATGCCAACTAAAGCTAAATCAAACCCAACTATGTAAGTCAGATGCCACTCATAATTTCTCAAGTTGAGACACTAAAGTACTCTTGAGTCTTGAGTCAGAGCCAAATCAAACCTTGCCCTGCCAGCTGGTGCAAAAATAAACCTAACAAAACCATTTAGAACCCAAACAAACATTACCCTGCCAACTAAAGCCCCAACAAACATTACCCTGCCAACTAAAGCCCCAACAAACATTACCCTGCCAACTAAAGCCCAAACAAACATTACCCTGCCAACTAAAGCCCCAACAAACATTACCCTGCCAACTAAAGCCCAAACAAACATTACCCTGGCAACTAAAGCCCAAACAAACATTACCCTGCCACTCAAAGCCAAAACAAGCCAAACTATGCCACTCAAAGCCAAAACAACCCTAACCATGTCAGCCACAGCCAAACCAAACCCCGTCTTACCTGGCAGCCGTCAGCCAAGGCAAAGCCACCCCCCATGAGAAGAAGGACCCCCCAGGCCATTTTCTCGTTGACCACACTCCACGTTAACAGGGGCTCGTACCCTTCTGAAGGGTTCAGGGCCTCGTCTGAACATAGAAGAATAGAATAGAATAGAATAGAATAGAATAGAATAGGATAAGATAGAATACAACAGAGTGGAATAGGATAGGATAGAATAGAATAGAATAGAGTAGGATAGGATAGAATAGGATAGAATAGACTGGAAGGGAATAGAATACAATAGAATGGAATGAAGTAGAATAAAATTGAATAGAACAGGATAGAATAGAATAGAATAGAACAGAATGGAACAGAATAGGATAGAATAAAATGGAATGGAATGGAATAGAATAGAATAGAATAGTATAGAATTGAATAGAACAGAAAAGAACAGAATAAAATGGAATGGAATAGAATAGAGTTGAATTCTAGAATAGAGTAGCAAACACTCATATATAAACAAAACACACGCACGAGAGCGCAAATACCACACAAACACACAACACACACACACACACACACCACACACACACACACACACACACACACACACACACACAGTAACACGAATTGCACACACACAACACACACACACACACACACACACACACACACACACACACACACACACACACACACACACACACACACACACACACCATCCTTCGGATGAGACTTTAAACCGAGGCCCCGTGTGCGAACGCACGCAGAACATCTTTCGCACACGTTAAATCCTGTTCCGCTTTTCGTAAGAGTAGGCCATCGTGTGCCGGTGGGAACAGATGACAAGATTTACAAAACTGCATACACACGGGGACCGGATGAAAAAAAGCACATGATTGCTTATTCTGTTATCCTCGATATAAAAGAATAAAATATAAAAGAATAAAATAAATAAAAATAAAAAAAACACACACACAAACAGTGTTTGACTTTGTCACAGAGTTCGACTTTGACTTTGGAACACACACACACACAACACACACACACACACACACACACACACAACACACACACACACACACACACACACACACACACACACACACTCGCACCCCCTCCAACACATACAACTGCCCCCCCCCACACACACACTCACTAATGGCGGCAGATTTAGACCCCCTACAGCGGAGCCAGCGAGGCACGTGGGCCGGAAGAATGAACAGCAGGACAGAGATCAGGATGGCTGGGGTCGAGTCCTTCACGTAACTGTTGTAAACAAAGAAAGATAAAAAGCTGTGTAACAATCACAGACTATAAAAGGACAGATTCATCTCTCACAACTAGTTACTGTATTGGTTTTTGCCCAATTCTTCTGCTCAAGTTTTTGCAAAGCTTAGAAGGTTCAACTATACATTTCCAATTCTCTCTTCTTTTCTTCTTCTTCTTCTTCTTCTTCTTCTTCTTCTTCTTCTTCTTCTTCTTCTTCTTCTTCTTCTTCTTCTTCTTCTTCGTTGTCGTCGTCGTCGTCGTCGTATTCTTTGTATTTTGTACCACTGAATGTCATAGCAGAATTCTCTGCGTGAAATTTGGGCTGCTCTCCCTGGGGAGACAGACAGGCATGCGGCCAGTGAGATAGATAGAAAGGCAGACAGACAGACAGGCAGGCAGGCAGATAGACAGACAGACACACAGACAGACAGGCACACACAGAGACAGATAGGCAGACACACAGACAGGCGGACAAACAGACAGGCAGACACACAGACAGACACACAAACAGACAGGCAGACAGACAGGCAGACAGACACACAATCAGACAGGCAGACAGACACACAAACAGACAGGCAGACAGGCAGACAGGCATACGGCCAGTGGAGTAGCACTGACCCCTTGAGGAAGAGGTCACTCCAGCCCGGAATGAAGCCTGGGTTCCGGGTGACCCACAGCAGAGCCATGGTGATGAAGCTGAACAGTACCAGCCCTTCTGCAAACCTGCACACACACACACACACACACACACACACACACACACACACACACACACACACACACACACACACACACACACACACACACACACACACACATGTCTAAAGAAACCAATGTGCATGCGTTTTTTTTTAAAAATGTTGTCATCCGATCCTACAGGCACTCAACAGCCTATTCTTCCAAAAGGTAGAACAGGTTATAAGTGTGCGCAAGATGTTCTGCGTGCGTTCGCACACGGGATCTCGGTTTATAGTCTCATCCGAAGGACTTTCGGTGGAGTAGTGTAAGTACTGATGTTAACTCCAGGGGAAACAAACCCTCGCTCGAACAGGCGTCTGGGTGGAGGCCCGAACCATGGCAATCAGATCACAAGCGCAACGCTCTAACCACTAGGCTATCCCCACACATCAATAGATAAACAATTAATAAATAAATAATAGATATGGGGAAGAGATAGCTTAGTGGTCAGAGCGCTCGCTTTCTCCAAGCTCAGGTGAAGCAGCATTGAGCATGGTTACCAATTGGATGGGTGACTGTTAGCGCGCCTTGGCTTCGTTACATTCCCCCAGTCCACCCAGCTGTAAATGGGTACCTGCCCTCTTTAGGGTCAGGAAGGTAAAGAAGCGAGGGAGAGGAGATGGGCGCCGCCCTGAATATGCTGGCCCCTAAAGAAGCTGAGGTATCTGACATGGGACGCCTTTACCTTTTAAATAGATAAATGAATAAATTAACAAATAGAAAAACATATAGATAGATAGATAGATAGATAGACAGACAGACAGACAGACAGACAGACAGACAGACAGACAGATAGACAGACAGATAGATAGATAGATAGATAGATAGATAGATCGATCGATCGATCGATAGAAAGAAAGAAAGATAGATCGATCGATCGATCGATCGATCGATAGACAGATAGATAGACAGATATATAGACAGACAGATAGATAGATAGATAGATAGATAGATAGATAGATAGATAGATAGATAGATAGATAGATAGACAGACAAACAGACAGATAGATAGATAGATAGATAGATAGATAGATAGATAGATAGATAGATAGATAGATAGATAGATAGATAGATAGATAGATAGAAAGGTAGATAGAAAGACAGACAGACAGACAGACAGATAGACAGATCGACAGATAGATAACTAAATAAAGACAATGCTCACGTCATTTTGCCCAGTTTCCTGTACTCATCCCTCAAGGTTCGTTTGACGGCAGCAAAAGAGTCGTCTTTGGAACAGCAATGAAAACACCTGCAACAGCCGTGTGTGCTGCTGTAATAACTCATCTCATCCAGTGTATTTGTTACGATACTGTACAATAACGAAAACACCTGCAACAGCCGTGTGTGCTGCTGTAATAACTCATCTCATCCAATGTTTTGGTTATGATACTGAACAATAACGAAAACACTCGCAACATCCATGTGTGCTACTGATATAAGTCATATCTTCTGATGTATTGACAATGATATACAATAACGAAAACACCTGCAACAGCCACGTGTGCTGCTATAATAACTCATATCATCCCATGTATTGGTTATGATATTGTACAGTAACGAAAAACACCTGCAACAGCCATGCGTACAACTGTAATAAGTCATATTACCCAATGTATTGGTTATGATATTGTACAATAATGAAAGCACCTGCAGCAGCCATGTGTACTACTGTAATAAGTCATATCATCCAATGTATTGGTTATGATATCATAATGCTATCTTCCTCATCAATACCAAGGCCAAAAAAGCAAGAGCCACATGGAACAAGAAGAAAGGGAAGGAGGAGAGGTGGGGGAGAGGTGAGGAGAGAAACAGAGGAGAAGAAAAAGGAGAACAAGAAAAGAAGAGGGGGAAAGAGGAGACGAATGAGAAGACAAAGAATGCGAGAAATGCGAAGAATGCGAGAAATGCGAAGAATGCACAGAAGAAGAATGTGAAGAAGAAACGAAGAAGAGTGCGAAGACGAAGAAGAATGCGAAAATTGCGAAGAAGAATGTGAAGAAGAGTGCGAAGAAGAGAAGACGAATGCAAAGAAGAAGAAGAAGAACTGCGAAGAACTGCGAAGAAGGGAAGAAGAAGAAGAAGAAGAAGAAGAAGAAGAAGAAGAAGAAGAAGAAGAAGAAGAAGAAAAGAAGAAGAAGAAGAAAAAGAAGAAGAAGAAGAAGAAGAAGAAGAAGAAGAAGAAGAAGAAGAAGAAGAAGAAGAAGAAAAAGAAGAAGAAGAGAAGAAGAAGAAGGAGGAGGAGGAGGAGGAGAGGAGGAGGAGGAGGAAGAGAAGGAGAAGAAGAAACAGACCGTGTACCACAACACACGTGAACACACAACTCAATATAACGTCATACAACACAAAACAACACAACGCAACACAATACAACACAAGACAACCAAATCAATACAACACAACACAACAAACTATAACACAACACAACAACACAAAACAACTCAATTCAACACAAGACAAGACAAGACAAGACAAGACAAAACACGAGAAGACAAGACAAGACCAGAGCACTACACACTTGAGGCCCTGTCCGTAGAGCTGCATCCAGAACCAGCAGAAGACGAAGCAGACGAAGGAGAGAGGCAGGCCAAGGATCAGCCAGCTGGCAAAGTTGATGGGGTTCACTGCATCCCCGTTGGCCTGAAACAGCCTGCACACACACACACACACACACACACACACACACACACACACACACACACACACACACATACACATACGTGCACGAATGCATACACGTATACACGCAGACACACGTGCACGCATGCATGCACGCATACACACATACACGCAGAGAGAGATAAATACTATTTGTTCAGAGTAAAAAATAAAAAAATAAAAACAACTCCAAAATAACACTGTCAGAATACACATTGTTCTTGCTCGCTGGTCAGTCTATCAATGAATGAAATAAAATAGATAAACATTTCATGCGTCTAACTCTCCAGTCATGACGTTCCGGAATAAATGACAACCCAAAGAACCTGACAAAAGTAACACAAGACCAAAGCAAACATTTCTTCCCGACTAGTCTCTGTTACTAAACAGAAAACACCCTCTTAAATTAGGTAAAGGTGTCCAATAACCGATGTGGATGTTGGGGAGTGAAGTGTCAGAGAATTCAGCTTTTCCAGGGGCCAGCATCTTGAAGGCGGCGCCCATCTCCTCTCCCTCGCTGTTTCACCTTCCTTGACCCTAAAGACGGCAGGTACCCATTGCAGCTGGTGAACTGGGGACAAACTGAATCCAGGCGCACAAACGGTCACCCATCCACTTGTAACCACGCTCGATGCTGCTTAGTCTTAGCTTGGGAAAGGAGTGCTCTGACCACTGAGCTATTAATGTGATAAAGATTAACAACAAAGAACCATAGTGCTGTCATGCCATAACAGACATTAATCTAAACAAGAAAATGGACACGAAAGTCCCTCTCAACACTTACCCTACCTCCACCCCCTCCCACCCCCCTCTCGCAAAAAGAAACAAAATCCCAAACAAAACTACCACATTAGAATTCATACCCGATGTTACAATAACCAATCAAAACCCAACAACAACGATCAAATGGTTGCCAACCGACATGACGTCATGGTACTTACGCGTCACCAACCCCTAACGATGACGTTAGGGCGTGCCTGTCAGCGTGCCACGCCCCAATATTGGCGGAAAACGCCACACAGAGGCGAAGACTTTGGCCAGCTTGTTGAATTCCTCATACCTCCCGTCTCCTCTCAATAACTCAGTGGTACCCTGCACACCAGAGATAGGAAGGGGGGGGGGTATTTATTCATTTGTTCTTGTTGATGTTTTGCTTTTTGTTCCATGGTACTTGAAGTCTGTTTGCATAAGTTCTCCTTTGAAACGTTCAGACATGCAACACTTATGTCTGGTCCGCAATTGAGCGAAAATACGTTGCGCTAACATTAAGCGCCCTGACAAGTCAGCCTATATGATCCAACTTCAGTATGGAAGATTTAGCCTATCTTTTCAAGTTTTATTGAAAAAAGCAGAAAATGGTACTTAGAAGCTAAAGAATAGTGCGTGGTGCGTGAGTGAGGTGTGTGTATATGTGTTAGTTGCGTAGTGTTGTTGTTGTGTGGGTGTGCGTGCTGTGCCATGTTTGTATGAGATTTAACATTTATTAGTGAAGGTCACGTTTTCTTCTAAGATTATTCAGCTCTTGTACTAACAGCGATTGGATTTCAAAGAACGAAAAAGACCAATCATTAAAGTAAAAAATTGGTAAAGTCCATACCGTGTGGTGTTGGGATGAGAGTAAGACTCACTTCTCTAGGGCCACATATGGAGTGTGCGCCTCTGACAAGTCGGGCCTAGTATATCCAACTTCAGCATGGGAGAGAATTGTTAGCCTATCTTTTAAGTTTTATTGAAAAAAAGGCAGGAAAATGGACTTAGAAGCTAAAGAATAGTGCGTGTGTGCGGTGAGTGAGTGTGTGTGGTATGTGGGGGTCTGTGTGCGTAGGTGTTTGTGTGTGTTGTGTGTGTGTGGTGTGGTGTGGTGCGTGCCTGAGTGCGCATGTGTGTGTATGAGAATTTAACAGTTTATTCAGTTGAACAGGGTCAGCGTTTTCTTTAAGATTATTTGCAGCTCTGCTATACAGCTGATTTGGTGATTTGTCAAAAGAAGAAAAGAGACCTTAATTGCATTAAAAGGTAAAAAAAATGGTAAAAGTGTCCCATAACCGGTGTGGTGGTTGGGGAGTGAGATGTCAGAGACTCAGCTTCTCTAGGGGCCAGCATATTGAGGGTGGTGCCCATCTCCTCTCCCTTTTTGTTTTTTTACGTTACCTTCCCTGACCCTAAAGAAGGCAGGTAACCATGTACAGCTGGGTGAACAAGGGGACTGTACTGGAGCCAAGGCATGTAAATGGTCACCCATCCATTTGGTAACCATGCTCAATGCTGCCTAGTATCGGCTGGGGGAAAGGGAGTGCTCTGACCACTGAGCTATCCAGGCCCCTTGATTGCAATAATGAACAGTAAAAGAGAAATAAAAAGGGTAGGTGCTGCACTTGTGGCAACGCGCTCTCCCCGGGGAGAGCAGCCAGAATTTCAAGCAGAAAAATCTGCTGTGACATAAAATGGTATAAAAAAGGTAGTTTCTGACAGGTAGGGCATATGGACTGGGATTTCTAATCACCTATCACAATTCCTATATCCATATATGTTTATCCTTTACAGGCTACATCATTAAAACTAGCACAAACACTGAGGCATCTCAATGTCACCCTTATCGCACTGGTTAATCAACACATCCATTGCTAGTCATATGCATAATCCCCCCACCCCCCTCGCATGTTTTGTCATCATAAGGCAAACTCATTAAACTAGTGCAAACAATTGGCTACCGGGTTGCTATTAATAAACAACCAATCACGCGATTGGCCCTATCAACATTGCTCTCGTGACATTGGTCAATAACCCATGTTGCTATTAATAAACAACCAATCAGGTCTCACATTTCGTGTGTGTCTTTGCCGTCCATGGCATGTTTGCCATTGCCGTCCTTCACCACCACCTCGTTGTCGCCTTCTTGTATGTCAGGATGCTGAATGTCTGTAAAACAAACATCTTCATCAGCTTCATGTCTTCTGCGTGAGGATTTTGACATACACACATTCATACTTTGATAAACAGAAGAACGCCTTTCATCACAGTGTCACAGAGTGGAGATTTTTAAATCTCCCATCCTTGCACAATACCTGGGGTGGGCATGGCTAGACAGTTGGGATGTAGCCTCTAAAAAGAGGCTGCATAAATTCTACAACTCACTGTGAAGGTGAAGTGTATGCGATGGTGTGTTTTCAACCACCACCCAACTAAACAAGTGTCTCAGTATTTGTGGGTGTGTCCCGATTTAGATACACGATGCTGCAACTGTCGCACTCCAGTGGCCTGGGAGGTAATCTAATTACTGTCCCATCACAACAGAAATTTCAGAGTTGATTAGCAACGAATGATAAGATTTATAGACAGGCTGGTAAATAGGCACACAGACAGATTATTCTCCTACACCAAAGTTGAATGCACTGGTCTTGACTGGTGCACTTCCATAATGGCATAATCACACCATCCTCATCATCACACCATCCTCATTGTCTTTGGTCATTAAAAGAAAAGTGCTTCTGATTCGGTGGCTCCTTTTGC
The DNA here is from genome assembly GCA_030674155.1 of Stramonita haemastoma. Classification (NCBI taxonomy): domain Eukaryota; kingdom Metazoa; phylum Mollusca; class Gastropoda; order Neogastropoda; family Muricidae; genus Stramonita; species Stramonita haemastoma. Next base: position 32,275,234 of record CM060342.1, read on the forward strand.
TCTGGTCTCATGGTGACCTCTGTTTCGGTTTCCCATACACTTCTGTGCCTGAGGTGAGTTTGTGTCAAAGCCTCCAGGGTTGTAGGCTCACAGGAAAAAAACTTGTTGGAGCGACTCTGTGGTAGTCACTATCCTAGGTGGCATCTCACTCAGTCCTGTTCCGCATCGAAGCTATCGTTGCCATCAGTAGGGGGCTTAGTAGGTAATGTCTGGCGTATGTCAGCTCAGAACAGGCACCACTGAACACCACTAAAGTGACAGCCGCAGTGCAGGGCCGCACTGAAAGGTAGCCCCACGTTTGCCTGACACTGATGAACACCCTGTGGACATCTAACACTGACGACGCCACTTGACAAGCCTGGTATGGTTGGGGTGTGGAGAGATCAACATGAGCAGTGTGGGAAAACAGCAGGACAAAAATGACACTAAAGATGAGGCAGCATACGTACCCCTCTCCCCTTCCCCCCCAAAAAAAAAAAATCACCACTACCGCCATTAACCAAACTCAACCGAAATATCAGAAAAGATGAGGCAACACCCCCACCCCTAAAAAACACCACCACCACCCAAGCAACCCTAAACAAACCAAAGACATCATAACCAAAACTAAACAACAACCAAACCAACCAAATCCATACACAGCCCTCCAAAACCACCACCACCACCACCACCACCACCACCACCACCAACCACCACTACTACCACCACCACCACCACCACAACCACCACCACCACCCATCACCACCACCATCAAACCACCACCACCACCATTACCACCTCCACCATTACCACCACCCCACCACCACCACAAGTGCAATCACCAACCACCAACCACTGCCACCCCCCACCACCACCACCAACCCCCCCAACCCCCACCACCACCACTATTACACCCCCACCACCACCATTAAACCACCACCACCACCACTACCACCATCACCACCACCACCATCCCACCACCACCAGCACCACCACCACCCTCACCACCACCACCCCCACCACACACCACCACCACCGTTGCCACCACCACTACCACCAACCACCCCCACAACCATCATCACCTCCCCACCACTACCACCAACCACCACCACCACCATTACCACCCACCACCACCACCACCACCACCACATCACCAACCACAACCACAACCACCACCACCACCACCACCACCACCACTAATCAGAATGGAGGAAAAACTGACGAGGGCGGCGTGACTGTCGGATCTGGGCGAGAATGGCGTGAGGATGGGCATCATCATGGCAGTGGTGGCCGTGTTGCTCATCCACATGGACAGAAAGTAGCAGGGAACATGATGCCCAGCATCAGCCTGTGCACACAGGACACAGAATACAGAGATCATAGTACATAGTATATAGTACATAGTATATAGTGCACAGTACATAGTACACAGTAAATAGTACACACGGGAACATGATGCCCAGCATCAGCCTGCAGACAGCACATAGTACATAGTGAAGAATAACAGTATATTGTACATATATCACAGTACACAGTGCATAGTGTATAGTACATAATGCATAGTACATAGTGCACAGTATATAGTACATAGTGCATAGTACACAGTAAATATTACACAGTACATAGTACACAGTGCACAGTGTATAGTATACAAGGGAACATGATGTCCAACATCAGGCTGCAGACAGCACATAGTAAATAGTGTATAGTACATAGAGTATAGTGTATGGTGTATAGTGTATAGTACATAGTGTATGGTGCATAGTGCATAGTGTCTGGTACATAGTGTATAGTGTATCATGTATAGTGTATAGCGCATAGCGTATTGTGCAGAGTACATATTGTATAGTGCAGAGTACATATTGTATAGTGCAGAGTACATAGTGCATAGTGCAGAGTACATATTGTATAGTGCAAAGTACATAGTGCATAATGCAGAGTACATAGTGCAAAGTGTATAGTGTATAGTGCACAGGGAAACATGATGTCCAGCATCAGCCTGCAGACAGCACATAGTACATAGTGCAGAATGATAGTATTTTGTACATATATCACAGTACACAGTGCATAGTGCATAGTATATTGTACATATATCACAGTACACAGTGCAGAGTGCAGAATAATAGTAAATTGTACATAGATCACAGACACAGTGCATAGTGCATAGTATATTGTACATAGATCACAGTACACAGTGCATAGTGCATAGTATATTGTATATGGATCACAGTACACAGTGCATAGTGTATAGTGCATAGTACACAGGAGAATAAGATGCCTGCAATAACCTGTCAATATAGTACACAGGAGAACAAGGTGCCTGCAATAACCTGTCAATATAGTACACAGGGGAACAAGGTGCCTGCAATAACCTGTCAATATAGTACACAGGGGAACAAGGTGCCTGCAATAACCTGTCAATATAGTACACAGGGGAACAAGGTGCCTGCAATAACCTGTCAACAGTACACAGTACACCGTCACTGCCATTGATCTTGCAACTCTGCCATAGTGCTGCTCTACAGAGAGACACACACACATACGCTATATGAAACTATAAACCGAAGCCCTGTAGGCGAACGCACGCAGAACATTTTGTGCACACGTTAGATCCTGTTCCGCTTTTCGTAAGAGTAGGCCATCGTGTGCCGGTGGGAACAGATGACGAGATTGACAAAACTGCATACACACGGGGACTGAATGTAAAGAAAGCACATGAGTGCTTATTCCATTATCCTCGATAAAAAAAAAGAATAAATAAATAAATAAATAATAAATAAAATAAACATAAACACATACATAAACACACATACACACACAAATACACACACAAGCACACACACACACACACACACACACACACACACACACACACACACACACACACACACACACACAAACACAAACACAAACACACACACACACACTCTCTCTCTCACACACAAGCACACAAACACACACATACACCTGCTTTTCCAATAAACTCCAAAACAGTAGTCAAGGGGTCCCAAAGCAAAGGCAGACATGATTGCCCTGTACACACACTGTGCTTTGCTGTGCTTTGCTGTACTCTGCTGTGCTGTGCTGTGCTGTGCTGTGCTGTACTGTACTGTGCTGTACTGTGCTGTACTGTAGTGTGCTGTACTGTACTGTACTGTGCTGTACTGTGATATACTGTACTGTGTTGTACTGTACTGTGCTGTACTGTACTGTACTATACTGTACTGTACTGTGCTGTGCTGTACTGTATTGTACTGTACAGTACTGTGCTGTGCTGTACTGTGCTGTGCTGTACTGTGCTGTGCTGTTCTGTGTTGTACTGTGCTGTGCTGTTCTGTGCTGTGCTGTACTGTGCTGTACTGTGCTGTGCTGTACTGTACTGTACTGTGCTGTACTGTACTGTGCTGTGCTGTGCTGTACTGTGTTGTACTGTACAGTACTGTGCTGTGCTGTACTGTGCTGTGCTGTACTATGCTGTGCTGTTCTGTGTTGTACTGTGCTGTGCTGTGCTGTACTGTGCTGTACTGTGCTGTACTGTGTTGTGCTTTGCTGTGGTTTGCTGTACTCTGCTGTGCTGTGCTGTGCTGTGCTGTACTGTGCTGTACTGTGCTGTACTGTGCTGTTCTGTGTTGTACTGTGCCGTGCTGTACTGTGCTGTGCTGTACTGTGCTGTATTGTGCTGTGCTGTGCTTTGCTGTACTGTACTGTGCTGTACTGTACTGTGCTGTGCTGTACTGTGTTGTACTGTACAGTACTGTGCTGTACTGTGCTGTGCTGTACTGTACTGTGCTGTACTGTGCTGTGCTCTACTGTACTGTGCTGTGCTGTGCTGTACTGTGCTGTGCTGTGCTGTTCTGTGTTGTACTGTGCTGTGCTGTTCTGTGCTGTGCTGTATTGTTCTGTACTGTGCTGTACCCTGCTGTTCTGTGCTGTACTCTGTATACTATCCAGTACTGTACTGTGCTATACTGTACTTTGCTGTGTTGTACTGTGCTGTGCTGGGCTTTGCTGTACATGCACTGTCTTGTGCTATATTGTATTATGCTGTACTGTGTTGTGCTGTGCTGTACTGTGCTGTGCTGTGCTGTACTGTGCTGTGCTGTACTACGCTGTACTGTGATGTGCTTTGGTGTACTGCGCTGTGCTATACTGTGCTGTGCTGAGCTGTAGTGTGGTGTGCTGTACTGTAATGTACTTTGCTGACTTTGCTGTACTGCGTTGAACTGTACAATCCTGTATTATACTCTGCTGTACTGTGCTTTTGCTGTAATGTAGTGTGCTGTACTGTGCTGTGCTGTACTGTGCCTTGCTGTACTGTAGTGTGCTGTACTGTGCTGTGCTGTACTATGCTTTGCTGTACTGTGCTTTGCTGTACTGTACTGTGCTGTACTCTGGTGTACGGTGCTGTGATGTGCTGTGGTGCACTGTGCTGTACTGTACTGCTGTACTGTGCTGTGCTGTGCTGTACTGTGTCGTGCTGCACTGCTTACTTTACTGTGCTGTGCAATTCTGTGCTGTACTCTGCTGTATTGCTGTACCCTGCTGTACTGTACTACTGTGCTGCTTACTGTGCTGTGCTCCACTCACCATCGAGGCTGGGGCCCCACCAGAGTGAGGGTGCGCAGCGCCAGCCTCCGGTGAAGATTCCAGCGTTCCACCGCCACAGCCACGATCAGACTGCCCAGGAAAAGCATCAGGGTGTCCTGCAACATAGTTATGATAATCATAGTCATGATCATCATAGTCATGATCTTCATTGTCATGATAATGATGATAATGTTGACTGCCCAGAAACAACATCAGGGTGTCCTGAAACATAGTCATGATCATGAGCATAATAGGTAATAAATGATGGAGAGAGAGAGAGAGAGAGAGAGAGAGAGAGAGAGAGAGAGAGAGAGAGAGAGAGAGAGAGAAGAGAGACAGACAGACAGACAGACAGACAGACAGACAGACAGACAGATAGGCAGGCAGGCAGACAGACAGACAGACAGACAGACAGATAGGCAGACAGACAAACAGACAGACAAGACAGACAGACAGACAAATAACAAACCCTCTCACCTTGACATAACTCATGCAGACCTGCTTGGCGGTCATGATACCGAAC
>CM060342.1:32290322-32305322 GCA_030674155.1 Stramonita haemastoma
CACACACACACACACACATGTTGTTTCCATTATTACGTCTACTAAGTCGTGCGTATACATGACAGTGTTCGTATTGTCTTGGTGTCTACGATGCTCGTGTGTGTGTGTGTGTGTGTGTGTGTGTGTGTGTGTGTGTGTGTGTGTGTGTGTGTGTGTGTGTGTGTGGTGTGTGTGTGTGTGTGTGTGTGTGTGTGTGTGTGTGTGTGTGTGTGTGTGTGTGTGTGTGTGTGTGTGTGTGTGTGTGTGTGTGTGTGTGCCAATTGTATTACAAAACAGTTTATAATTCGTTTTTCCTTTGTATTCGCTTCTGTATGTTTTTTTAAAATATTTTTTTATTTTTTAGTAAGTACTCTCTGATTGATTGATATCAGTTTGCTTATTTACTGATTTAATTTGTTTAATTTTAGAGATAGAGCAGAAATTTAGCTCGTTTTAATTTTACTTTTTAAAAACATTTATTTATTTATCTTTAATTATTTTTTTTACTGGTTTTCAATTGCTTTTTTAAAATCTTAATAAAGAGAAGGGCTTTTTTTGGGCATTAGTTATTAATAACTAATAATCATATCCCTACAATGAAAACTCTGAAAAGGAATTATATCACTACAATGATAATTCTAAACAGTTTTAATAATTATCACCACAATGATAATTCTAAACAGGATAGATAATTCTAAACAGGAATCATAATCATCACCACAAGAATAATTCTAAACAGGAATCCTCTCCCATGGAGTTTCATAGTACTGTTCTGTCACGTAGCCTATTTTCTTGAACGCAGCTCAACACATTGCACACACGTTAAAAAACACACCCACATAGGTCAGCTATGTCTGGTGGTGTGGATGGTGTGGGGCCCGAGATAGCCTAGTGGTTAGAATGGTGCACTCATGATCTGAGCGCCCGAGATCAACCCACAACCGAAGACGCCATTTTTAAGGGATTTTTTTTCGCCCCTGGAGTTAACATCAGTACTGACTCCACTTCCCCCTGAAGTTTTTCAGATGAGACAATCAATCCAGTCTCCGTGCTCAAACGCATGCAAAACATCTTGCGTACACGTGGGTTTCATTAAGGTTTATTCATTCAATCAGCAGAGAACAAGTATAAGATGATGAATATATTCAACATAAAAAGTAGCTTATAGTGCGTCTGTAGGTGTTTTTGTTGATATGTGTATTCCTTTCCATCTTTTACTTTTGTTTGCTTTTTACACGTTTTCCTTTTTATTTTGAAGGCTGGATGAAATAACAAAAAAATAACCCTGTCCCTATTATTCACCCTATCACCCTCATAAATAAAACTCTGTATGCATTTGTGTTTCACCATAGAAACGACACAGAACACGTAAATATTCTTGTTTTCTTCTTTTGTGTCGTTTCTTCTCTCCTCTCTCTCTCTCTCTCTCTCTCTCTCTCTCTCTCTCTCTCTCTCTCTCTCTCTCTCTCTCTCTCTCTCTCTCTCTCTCTCTCTCTCTCTCTCTCTCCTTCTCTCTCTCTCTCTTTCTCTCCCCCTCTCTCTCTCCTCCCTCCCCCCAAGTGTGTCTCCATCTTTTTAAAGCCTATCAGCAGCATCAGAAGTTTCCCACTACATAACCAGACTTCTGTCGACGAAACTCCTGCAAGCAGCTGTCAGCGATAGGCCAGGCACTGAAGCAGACCCGGCACTGTTGCCAAACAGCTTCCTAGGACTGCTGCTGTTGCTTCATACGCTGAGGGCATCTTCAAGTGTGTCAGTTACAATGCATGCCTGGAATGTGTTGAAATGTGTGTGAAAAACAGATGGTTACCCTCACCAATAACTGCAACTGAGATAGAAAAACGAGCACAAATAACCGCACCACATCCCATCCACACCTACATGCGTGCGCGCGTGCGCACGCGTGCGGGAGCACACACAAACACACACACACACGCGCGTGCACGCACACACACGTACACACACAAATATATATATATATATATATATACACACACACACATCATACATACATACATACATACATACATACATACATACATACATACATACATACATACATACATACATACATACATACATACACACATACATACACGCACGCACGCATGCACGCACACATATATACATACATACATGCGCGCGCGCACACACTCATACACACACACACACACACACACACACACACACACACACACACACACACACACACACACACACACACACACTCACACACAAAAGACGTCTCTTTCTACACTATATTTATGTACGTTTTATCCTATATCTTTTGTGGTAAAGTCCTTACATGACTGTGTGTTAACAGAGAATGCCTGATTAGTACGAGTACTTTCGGCCACTGGCATTTCGTTTTATCATCAGTGATGCATAGGAAACCATTTCGGATTTAAGTGCTCTTCTCTCTCTGTCTCTGTCTCTGTCTGTCTCTCTCTGTTTCTCTCTCTGTCTCTTCTCTGTTTCTATCTCTGTCTCTCTCTGTGTCTATCTCTGTCTCTCTCTCTGTCTCTCTCTGTCTGTCTCTGTCTGTCTCTGTCTGTCTGTCTGTCTTTCTGTCTGTCTCTCAGTCTGCTTTCTCTCTCTCTCTCTTCTCTCTCACTCTCTCCTCTCTCTCTCTCTCTCTCTCTCTTCTCTCTCTCTCTCTCTCTCTCTCTCTCTCTCTCATTTTAGATATTGACTTATTCCTGACTGTCGCCAGATTTTGTTGGCGTGTGCCTGTTGTTAAATGTGGGTATGTATATATTCCCCTACTTTGAATTTGTATGGGTTTTCAAGTACATTTATGCTGCTTGTTTCTTTGCCTTTCCCCCCGAAGGATGGGTGTAAAAAAAAGCAACTGTTATGCTTATTCTATAACTATCTACAGATAGACACCATCCCTGAGGAAAAATCGTGGAGTTGGAGTCCCCAGGGCGGCTCGGGGCTGTATATGGACAATGTTCTGGCGGCTCCTGCGACGGTACTGGAACCATTCGTATTGGTCATTGCCTTTCCAATGGATCATTCCAGTGGCGTGGAGAAGGGAAGGGGGGGGGGGGGGGGGGTCTGCTGCATGGGTAACAGTTTGCCCTCCATACAAACTTGCCCAGGCTTTGCGCTCTAAAGACTTGAGCGCAACTCCATAGTCTTCCGAGACTGATGCCAGTGATGGGTGCCTACTACTAACGATCTATGAATAAACAATAGTTCGTTCATTTGTTTGTATGCTATTTCTTGTATCAGACAGAAAATACAGTTTCCCCATGGGGATGCCAGGGGCCTCTGTCAGTATAAATAGCATCTCACCTGGAAATAATTGTGCTAAGAATTCCCTCTTTTCTATCCCTCTCTTTGTTTCTGCCTTTTTCCTTTTCTTTCTGTCACCTCCATGTTGTCTATTTTCTGCCTTCTTGATCCATTTTCCTGCCTTTTTTTCTCTCCCCAAAAGACTTGAAAAGATAAAAATTCTCCTCCACGCCGAAGTCGGATGTGCTGGGCCTGACTTGTCAGGCACTTAACGGCAGTACAGCGTAATTTTAGCTCATGTGAGAGACAACAGTAGTTGTTGTGTGAGCGTTGAACGAATATGAAGACATACTGTATTTCCTTTCTGTCAATATTTGGGCCAGATTTGGGTACAGTACAGTTCTACACAAACTGACGTCACATTTCTGAACATATGACAAGCTGTGACTCCTAACTCATGTTTATCCCCATGTTTTGGCAACACACTGCAGTATTTCTTTCTTCTTCTTTTTTTTTCCCCAGTTAGCTTTAAACCTGCCGTGTGCAAGACCGTTTTGGAATAAGTGCTCCTAAAGATCAGACTGATGCGCTCCCTTGTCATATCCATATTCCTGTATGCCTGTGAATCCTGGACCCTGACTGCAGATTTGGAGAGAAGATTACAGGCGGTAGAGATGAGATACTTCCGGAGACTCCTTGGCATCTCCTACAGAGACCGCATAAGCAACAAGATGTGTATAACAGAATCCAGCAAACCATTGGTCCTTACGAAAATCTTCTATCAATCATAAAGAAGCGTAAACTTGAATGGTACGGGCATGTCACAGATGAAAAAGACTTGCAAAAGCAATACTGCATGGCACTGTCCAAGGAGGAAGAAACAAAGGCAGACCAAGGAAGAGATGGGAGGACAACATCAGCGAATGGACAGGCCTAGAACTCAACAAAACTTTGAGAAAGGCAGAACAGAGAGAGGAATGGAGGGAACTGGTTGTCAAGTCTTCAGGGGTGCCCCCACGGTGGCCAGACTAAAGGATAGAATAATGATAGAGATAGAGATAGACAAGATGGCAGAAGAGAGGAATAACTAGGTCAGGGACATACTTCTTGAAGGCACTAACCTCAGTGTTATAGGAGGAAGATGAATTGTGTGTGTGTGTGTGTGTGTGTGTGTGTGTGTGTGTGTGTGTGTGTGTGTGTGTGTGTGTGTGTGTGTGTGTGTGTGAAGTCAACTCAAGTCAAGTTAAGTCAAGTCAAGTCAAAATGATCTTTATTGAGGGTGAAAGATTAAGTTTATACAACTTTTTTTTTTTAATCCGGCCCTCACCAAAAAAACCAACCAACCAACCAACCAACCAACCAACCAACCAACCAATCAACAACAAAACAAAACACACAACACACACACACACACACAACCACACACACACACACACACACACACACACACACACACACACACACACACACACACACACACACTTGGACACACACACACTCGACACCACACACACTTGGACACACACACACACACACACACACACACACACACACACACACACACACACACACACACACACACACACACACACACACACACACACACACACACACACACACCACAACCACACACACACACACACACACACACACACACACACGAAAATTGACGTGAAGTATAAAACATTTTTTTAAAAAACATTGTTAATCTATGTTAGAAAAAAGAATGAGGAAAGCATTAAAAAATTCCAGACCCGTGTGTGTGTGTGTGTGTGTGTGTGTGTGTGTGTGTGTGTGTGTGGTGCGTGCGTGCGTGCGTGCGTGCGTGCGTGCGCGCGCGAGCTTGTGTTTGAGTGTCTGCCTGTCTGTCTGTCTTTCTCTCTTACATGAAACTAAACCCATTACTTCTTCATTTTTTTTTGCGATATAAAGATCGTTAACTCAGCCAAAAGATGAAGTTTCTGCTTCTTTATTGACTTCATGTTGCGTTTTCCCACCACTCTCCCCCCTCCCTCCCCCTTCCCCCTAGCTGCTGCCAAGGTCTGGCTTCCTTTGAAGTCAGCCCCATGAAATTATAGCACATCACTTTGTGCCTTGGGTCTTTAATTTTTTTATTTTTAATTTTTATTTTTTTAGTGGAGTCAACATCCGAAAAGGATGCCATGTGAGTTTCTGACTTGTTGTCTAGTTTTGAAATTAACGCCATCAGTTATAATATCATGTTAGTTTTTTATTTTCTTTTGGAGTAAACACCATGAACTTATATCACGTCAGTTAAAAAAAAATTCTTTGAAATTAACACCATGGAATTATATGAAAAGTGTTTAAAAAAACAACAAACTTTCTCCTAAATCAACACTACGAAATTATATCACGTCAGTGCTGTTTTTAACCGTCTTTAAAATCAACACATGAAATGATATCACGTCAGTTTTTGACTTTCTCTTAAATCAACACTATGGAATTGTATGACAACAGTTTTTTCACTTTCTCCTAAGTGAACCTATGAAATTATGTGACGTCAGTTTTTAATTGTCTCAAAAATCAACACACATGAAATCATATCACGTCAGTTTTTAATTGTCTCTAAAATAAAAACACACCAAATTATATAACGTCAGTTTTTAACTGTCTCGAAAATCAACACACATGAAATTATATTACGTCAGTTTTTAACTATCTCTAAAATCAACACACATGAAATTATATCACGTTAGATTCGTTGAATTTTTCTAAAGTCAACTAAAAAATAATATCGGGTCAGTTTTTTTGTTGTTGCTTGCTTTCTTTTAATTGAATACCGGGAATTTTTTTCACTTCAGATTTTGAATCACTTTCTCTCTTATAAATTAACGCCATGAAGCTATATGAAGCCAGATTCTGAAAGTATTTTTTTCTTTTACAACAGCACAATAAAATCATATCAACGCCGAAATCGGATGCACAGGGCTTGACTTGTCAGGTGCTAGACGGCAGCACAACGCATTGTCCCTCATATGGAAAACAATAATAGTTGCTGTCTGAGTAGTCGACAAAGAAGAAGAAGAATGCAAAGAAGAAGAAGAAGAAGAAGAAGAAGAAGAAGAAGGATATACAAAGAAGATGGCGGCTGTATGAGACGTGTGTGCGTGAGCTCCCAGCTAAATCTATATATGCAATGTTTTAGCATCAGTATGCACCTTCATATTAGCACAACAGTGTGCTAAGTGTGTGTGCTGTATTAAACACTGAAGTTTAAGTTGGTTGAGACTCATCTTGGTGAGTTATATGACAATTTGTATTTCAAAATCGAATTTCTTTTTTTTTTCTATATAAAGATGAGAAAACGCTGCTGTTGCTGGCCAGGTAAACCGACCTTGTACACCCTATGCACGTGCTGAGGTGAAGTTCTTCGTGCTGGCGTGCAGTTGCCATCTGTGTGTCGACAGTTTTCATATGTTTTTGCTCCACCTGTGACCTGGCACGTAATGCACGGATGCACACGTATGATTACCAGTGTGTCATGACAGTTTGTTCCGTTGACCTATGAACTCTTGTGTTTTGTGTTTTGTTTACAATCTCCACGCGGTGTCCAATATTTACAAACATTATACATTATACGGTTTCTGCACTTGTGAGTAGATACACTGACATTGTAGGACGTGCCTTATTATAAATGCTTGTTGCTCATTGGTACAAAGATGTCGAATCAGCAAAATAAGAAGCGTCCAGCATCATCGCCTCTGCAGGATGAGGCGGACAAGAGGTCCTGTCTGACCTCTGAGGACAGTGTCGCTGCTGCTGATGATAATGACGACACCCTCATCACAGACTTTCTGTCTAGCACCCTGCTGGAAGGCCACTCTAGCAGTGCTGAGGCTGCTCACCCCAGGCTGCCTTCACAAACGGAGGAGCTGAAGGCAGTTTTGGGAGATCCACACATCCTGGAGATGATCTCCAAGGCGGTGGCTGCACAGGTCCTCGACCCTCTACGCCGAGAGATCCAGGGTTTGCGCGGCACCATCCAAGATCTGCAGGCCTCCATCGACTCCAAGGATCGACAGATCATGAAGCTCCAGGACAGAGTGGACGAGCTGGAACAATATGGAAGACGAAACTCCCTGCGGATCACCTCAGTTCCAGAGGTGAAAGGAGAGTCCACCGATGAGGTCATAAAGAAAATCTTCAAAGAGGTGGACGTGGAGGTGACTGATGAAATGATTGACAGAAGCCATCGCGTCGGCAAAAGGCAGTCTGAGGGAGACACCAGGATCCGCCCTATCCTATTAAAATGCTCTACCTTCCGCTACAAGGCAGCGCTGATGGCGGCCAGGAAGAAGCTGCCAGCTGTGGATGTGGGGAAGCTGTTCCCAGGCGCGGACTGGCCTTCCCTGCCCCGTCCCTCCTCATCTTCAGCACCACGTGCCGCTGCTGCCGCCGTGACGCTGCCACGGATCTATATTAACCATGACCTGACCAGGGAACGCTCTGAGATCGCATGGATGGCCAGGAACTTAAAAAAGAAGAAGAAAATTGACGACACATGGGTTAGCGATGGGGCAATTATCATCAAGCAAAACGATGTGACATACCGTATTACCACCAAGCGTGAACTGACTGTATTTGACAGAAGCATGTAAACCCTTGCCACAGTGGCTCTCAAGACCAGCATCCATTACGTGAAATTCAGCATCAGTGACTTATAGACCTACTAACATACAGAGACCTACTAACATACAGAGAGATCTGAATGTACGAAAAACAGTAGATAAAACTAGAAAACCGCATAATTTCAGTTGCAGTGCAGAGGGAAAGAGAGTGGAAGAGAGTGCAGTTGCGTGAATTTTTGTCGTCTTTCCCACCGGCACTCGATGGCCTACTCGAGTAATAGCCCAATAGTAATCCTGCACGTTGTGAAGGTGCATTGGCGCGCGTATGTGTGTGTGTGCATGTGCGTGCGCGTGGTGTGTTTGTGCGTGTACGGGTGCGTGCGTATTTGTGTGTGCGTGAGTGTGCGTCCTCGCGCGAGAGCGTTTGAATGAGAGAGAGAGAGAGAGAGAGAGAGAGAGAGAGAGAGAGAGAGAGGAGAGAGAGAGAGAGAGAGAGAGAGCATAATGGAGAGTAGTAAGCGGAGGTGGATGGTGGTGGGGTCCCCTGTCACGTGCTGATGCTAATAGCTTGGTAAGCTGGGAGCGCACTCCTTTTTGATACACGTTGATTTAGCTCCCTTTTGTTGCCTTTCACTGAACTAGTTTAGTGGAAAGTGTTTTGGTTCATATAATGCTTGTGATTTTTTTTTCTATTTCCATTGCAACATGTCTTTTTTGTTAATTTCTCGGACATTTCGTATCCTTTTAAACGATTTAGTTGCTTATCATTTTTTTTCTTCTTTAGAGAGACGGAGAGCAATTTCATGTCCTTTGATTATGCTGGCCCTTGACACACACCTGTTCTTTATGCTGCTGCTTAGCGGTATAACCTGAATGGCAGTAGGTGTAGATGTGTATCGTGCAAGGATCGGCATGTATCATTCTAAAGCCTTGGCCAAAGCAAGGAAACTAGCCTTTCTTGATAAATCTTTGATTGTACAGTTTTTAATATTGTCATGCAACCGACATCCCCATAACATAACACTGTCAGTGTTTGCTCATTTTGTTACTTTTATTCATGATGATAAAAGCCATTTAACAAACAGCTCTAATTCTTCTGATTCTGTGTACTGGGTTATTAGCAATAATAAGGATAATAAAGGTTCTGTTACTTTCCAGTGGTTGCACTTACTTTTGTTACTGTGTGGAGACGTAGAGATTAACCCAGGGCCTGTTCCTATAACTGATTTAAAAATTGTGCACATAAATGCAAGAAGTATCAGAAGTAAGATGCAAATGTTACAATCAGAATACCATAACATGGATATAATTACTGTATCAGAAACATGGCTTTCTGAAATGGACCACAACAGTTCCATTCACCTGACTAATTTTCATCCACCAGTTCCGTGTGACAGACCGCATGACCCACATGGTGGGGTAGCTATTTATGTAAAAAATAATCTATATTGTAAAGCTCGGCCTGATTTGCATGTCAATGAGTTGGAAGCAGTATGGATAGAAACAAAATTAGACCAAACGAGTCTACTGATTGGATCGTTCTATCGTCCACCCAACTCAAAGGTTAATTATTGGAATCTAATAGAAAAAAGCATAGATAACGTTAATAACACGCTACTTAAGTTTCTAATTTTTGGTGACTTTAACACAAACTTCCTAGATACTCCTTCTCACTATCTAATTGACCTTCTCAATCGCTATCAGCTTAAACAATTAGTTAATGAGCCTACTCGGATCACTGATTCAACACATTCTTGTCTAGATCTGATTATTACACAGAGTCCTAACCTAGTACACTCAGTTGAAGTTCTGCCAGCTATCTGTAGTGACCACAGTGTTCCTTGTGCCAGGGTCAGAAATACCATTACTAAAGAGCAGCCTTTTAAAAGATAATAATTTTAACTATAACAAACTAGATCAATCAAAATTTCATAATCTGTTATTGCAAGTAAACTGGGATGAAGTTATTCATGCTGTAACTTTAGACGAAAGTGCTGAGATGTTTTCAAAAATTCTAATGGATAAAGCAAAATTATGTATGCCAGTTAAAACTGTTACTATTCGTCCCAATGATGTACCTTGGATGACAGATGAAATTAGAATGTTAATTGCCAAACGTAAAGTCATTCACAAAACCGCCAAACTAACTAACATGCCTGAAAGCTGGCTTCGTTTCCGCCAGTTTCGGAACTATGTAAACTCTATACAAAGGGAAAGACAGATAGAATACACATTAGAACTTGAACGTAGTGTTTCAGACCCGTCCAAGTTTGGACAAAAGGAGTGGTGGAAACTAGTGAAGCAGTTTTTAAAAAAGAAAGGAATAGATTCTAACGAAATTCCTCCTATTTTGTTTAACAACACTGTTTATTACTCAAGCAGGGATAAGGCAGATATTTTCAATAATTTTTTCATTTCCCAGTCAACTCTAGAGAATGACAACGATGTTCCCCCTGACATTCCTTTTCTTGAAAAAGAAATAAACGAAATTTTGTTGTCAAGCTTCTGAAGTTGAAGAAGTTGTTCTAAAACTTGATGTGAATAAAGCAGTAGGATTAGATTTAGTACACAATAAACTTTTAAAATTGTCACTACCATTAATTCTGTATCCCTTAACAAATATTTTTAATAGAAGTCTAATTGAATGTAGGTTCCCAAAACTTTGGAAAACAGCTTTAGTTAATCCAATACATAAAAAAGCATCAAAAGAATTATGCAATAATTATAGACCAATTTCATTACTGAGTTGTGTTGGGAAGGTTTTAGAAAAATGTATTCATTCTAAGGTGTATCACTTCCTATCATCAAATCTCATTCTTTCTCCATTCCAATCAGGTTTTTACTCCTAGAGACTCCACTGTCAACCAGTTACTTTGTATATATAACAGTCTTTGTTCCTCAATATGATAGAGGAATCACAACACAGGCAGTATATTTTGACATATCAAAAGCGTTTGACCGTGTCTGGCACAGGGGGCTCCTGCACAAGATGAAAACATATGGTATACGCGGTAAATTATTAGACTGGTTTACTGACTATCTTTCAAATCGTACCCAAGCAGTAGTGATTAAAGGACATAAATCAGACTTTAAAACAATACGTGCTGGCGTTCCTCAGGGATCAGTCTTAGGTCCACTTCTATTTCTAATTTTCATTAATGACATTGTGAACAATATAGAATCTGATATAAAACTATTTGCAGATGATACTAGCATGTCTTTAGCACTAAACGATTCATATATTCGCGCCGAAATACTTAATTCAGATTTAGAAAAAATAGAGTCTTGGGCTAAGTGCTGGAAAGTTAGCTTTAATGCAGACAAAACAGAGCTGTTAAATTTTTCTCGAAACAATAACACGATCTTGCCTCTTTCATTCGAATCAACCCACCTCCAAAATAAAAGCATGCATAAACACCTAGGTCTCATTATTCAGAACAATTGTAAATGGGATGAGCATATTAAAAGCTTAATAAATACTGTAACTATGTTGGTTTCATGCCTTAAAAGCTATAAATATAAAACTTAATAGGAAGACACTTGAAACAATGTTTTAAGTCATTTATACTCCCTCATTTTGACTATGCCGACATAATATGGGATAATTGTACTGAAACGCAGTCAAAATCATTAGAAATGTTGCAGCTTGATGCAATACGAACAATAGTCGGGGCTGTTCGTGGCACATCCCATGAAAAAATTGTACCAAGAGTCTGGATTCTGTACTCTGAAAGAACGAAGAACCAGACACAAACTCTGTTATTATCATAAAATGGTTAATGGTTTGTGTCCCCAATATTTAGTTGATCTTGTTCCTGCACTAACAACCGATATAAATCTGTATCAATAGAAGAAGGCCTTATGAACGTAGCTTACCAAGGTGTAACACAGAAATATATAAAAAATCCTTTATTCCGTCAACTACTTTACTGTGGAACTCTCTTCCAGATTCTATTAAAAATAGTAATTCCTTAAGTCAATTCAAACGATATTTATCTATGAATGATCCTATTGTACCTTTGTATTTTTATCATGGTAAAAGAAAAGAACAAATACTGCATTGTCGACTTCGACTTGGAATAAGTGACCTAAAATATGATATGTTTCATCGTCATGTAGCAAATGATCCATTATGTGCTTGTGGTAGTGCACAGGAGACAGCCGAACACTATTTTCTGTTCTGTCCTAATTTTGATTTAGTCCGTGCCAACACAATTGCATTGCTTCCCCCTGAATATGTTCATTTGCAAATTCTTTTGAGGGGCAGCCCTGAACTCAATATGAAAACAAATATCTTTATTGTTGAAGTTGTCCATCAATTTATATTTGATTCAAAACGATTTTTATAATATTTTTGTCAAATAATGGTATCCAATTACAAAAGTCTTAGTAGAGGTTTGAAGCACTTATGTAATTCTCTTTGCTACCCGCTAATGTCTGTATGATTGTTTAGAAAGCACGCTATAGCTTTGAAAGCTAAAGGTAAATAGCAATTAACAAGATCTGATATAGTACACATATTATTTCATAATTTTCACTATTCATGCAGATTATTACCTGATATCATCATAACTGACAGTATTTTTGGCCTTGATGATGGTATTTTTATAGTTGGTCTCTCACTCTCTCCTTCTCCGGTTATCGTTGCTGGTGGTTGGTCTTTTTCTTGTTTGTTTGTTTGTTTGTTTGTTTGTTTGTTTTGTTTTGTTTTTTGTTTTTTGTTTTGTTTTTTGTTTTTTGTTATGTTTTGTTTGTTTGTTTGTTTGTTTATTGGTTGTTGTTTCTTCCACTAATTTCGTGTGTTTTTTCTACAAATACATCTTTTTTGTTTTGTTTGGAATTACTTTTCCTTTTTCTAGCAAAGATTGCAATTGATGGATTTTTTTTTGTTTTTGTTGTTGTTTTGCACATTGCAGCTCAACGGCCGTCGTTTTCATGTTAATTTTTATTGTTAAATTGAGCACATTATAAGCTACAAGCTTGTTGTTGCTGTGATTTCTAAATGCTGTTGTTTACAATGTTTGTCCAAAATTCTGAATAAAACTATTTAAACCAAGAAGAAGAAGAAGAAGAAAGAAGAAGAAAATTCAACACCATGAAATCATATTATACAAGTTTTGACCTCTTGTCTTTAAATGCAACACCATGAAATCATATTATACAATTTTTTGACTTCTTTTCTTTAAATTCAACACTATGAAATTTTATCATACAAGTTTCTGACCTAATGTCTTTCAAATCAACACTATGAAAGTAAATCATACAAGTTTCCGACCTTATGTCTTTCAAATCAACACTATGAAAGTAAATCATACAAGTTTCTGACCTTCTGTCTTTCAAATCAACACCATGAAATTATATCATACCAGTTTTTGACCTCTTTCCTTCTTAATCAACACAAAAAATTTTTATCATACAAGTTTTTGACCTTATTTCTTTCAACTCAAGAACATGAAATTATATCACATGAATTTCTCGTTCTTTTGAGATAGCAAAGTTTCGTATTCATTTTCGTATCTCATAAAAGTTTTCCTCATCTCTTCTGTGAAATCTTTACTATGAAATGACAACAAATCAGTTTTGATATTTTGTTGACCTCCTTTCTGTTACTTCTACGCAATAGAATGACATCACATCAACCTTTAAGTCTGCTTGAAGCTTTTATCTGCTGTGTGGGAGAGATCTAGATAAAAGCCAGTCCTCTGTTTACCTTTTTCTCTTTCTTTCATATCATTGTCGTTCTACTTACTCGCCTTACTATTGTTACCAGTAAAGATGTTGTGTCAAGTTTAACGGGAACAGGAGAGGAGGACGAAGAGGGAAGATGGGGGTGAAGGTGGTAAACATTTGGGGGTGGGGGTTGGAGGTGGGAATATTGGGGGTGGGGGGTGGGTGGGAACTGTGAGATAGCGAGAAAGGTGACTTTGCCCCGGCCCCTAACACTTGAGGGGTTTTGTGTCAACAAAACTAGTAGGTTGCCTAACTTTTTGTTTTGTTTTGTTTTTTCTCTCTCTCTCAGGCCTGTTCGACTGGTTTTTTCCCCAGCTGTTTTATATATATATTATACTCGAGATAAGCGGGATCTGTGGTGTGTGTGTGTGTTGTGTGTGTGTGTGTGTGTGTGTGTGTGTGTGTGTGTGTGTGTGTTGTGTGTGTTTGTGTGTGTGTGTGTGTGTGTTGTGCGTGTGTGTGTATGTGTGTGCGCGCGCGTGCGTGCGTGCGTGAATGTGTGTGCGTGTGTGAGTGTGTACGTGTATGTATGTGTGTTTTTTTTGCATGTGTGTTTGTGTGTGTTTGTGTGTGTGTGAGTGTGTGTGTGTATGTGTGTATGTGTATGTATATCTGGGTGGGTGTGGGTGCGTATGTGTGTGTGTGTTTGTGTGTGTATGTGTGTGTGCACAAACAATTCCAGATAAGAAGGAAGGTAATGAGAAAGAAGACAAAGAATACAGCAAAATAATGAAAAAAGTAGCGGTACTAATGGCAGGGGTTTTGGTGATGGTGGTGGTTGTGGGGAGGGAGGGAGGGAGGGAGAGAGAGAGAGAGAGAAGAGAGAGAGAGAGAGAGAGAGAGAGAGAGAGAGAGAGAGAGAGAGAGAGAGAGAGAAGAGAGAGAGACAGACAGACAGACAGACAGACAGACAGACAGACAGACAGACAGACAGAGACAGAGACAGAGACAGAGAGAGAGAGACAGATACAGTGAGACAGAGAGAGGAGCTGGGGAGGCGGTTGGGTGGTTCCTCAATCTAGGTAATAACCGAGAAAAATCCAGTCTAGGATTTGCTTTTTTTCCAAATTCAGGGATGACTAGGATGGGGAGTGATGCAGATGAGTAGCTTGCTGTAGACACAGAGAAAGAGAGAGGGAGGGTAGGAGAACAGGGAGAGAGAGAGAGAGAGAGAGAGGGACAGACAGATAAAAAGCAAGCTTGGTTCTTTTGTGGACACTATAGTCTTGTATATAGGGCAACGTCCTGGCGGCTCCTGCAACGGCACAGGAACCATGCCTATGATTTGCGATTGGCTTTCCAATGGACCATTCCAGCGACGTGGAAAGGGGGGGGGGGGTCTGCTGCATGGGTAACAGCTTGCCTTCCATACTTGACAAAAACAACTTATTTTTATGCAGTAATATTATATTGCCCTCTTTACTTACTTACTCAGGCTTTGTGCTCAAGAGCCTAGAGCTTG
>CM060342.1:32312822-32315322 GCA_030674155.1 Stramonita haemastoma
TTGCCCCAAACAGGGCTACAACTATAATAAGATTCAAGCTGGGATTTGACGAAAAAAAGAAGAAAAAAAAATCAATGTCATCTGTTCCCATCGTCGATGACAAATGCTTTTGATAGAAGCTGCTGCTGCATGCTCTGTCAACTGTCTTTTCTTTCTTTTATATCGAGATAATGGAATAGCACTCATGTGCTTTTTTTTTTTTTTTTTTTTTCATAATCCAGGCCCTGTGTGTATGAAGTGTTGTAAATCTTGTCATCTGTTCCCACCGGCACACAATGGCCTACTCTTTCCTAATCCTTCTGTCCTAATCCCGCTGTAAAGTTCATCTTTCCACAATCTCTTCTGTCCACTGTGGCTGTAGTGTGTTGTGTGTGTGTGTGTGTGTGTGTGTGTGTGTGTGTGTGTGTTGTTGTGTGTTGTGTGTGTGTGTGTGTTGATGTGTGTGTGTGTGTGTGTGTGTGTGTGTGTGTGTGTGTGTGTGTGTGTGTGTGTGGTTGTGTGTGTGTGTGTCCTCGTAGAAAGTCTGTGGTCTTCCTTGTCGTCTCTGCCTCTCCTTTGCCCTGGGCCAAAGTCTTCATGACATGATTGCTCTGATGTATCGTAAATAAGTAAAAAGGTAAAGGTGTCCCATAACCTGTGTGGTCGTAGGGGAGCGATGCATCACAGACCTCAGCTTCTCTGGGCAGCGTATTGAGGGCGGCGCCCATCTCCTCTCCTTCGCTGCTTTACCTTCCCTGACCCTAAAGAGGGCAGGTGCCCATTTACAGCCGGGTGAACAGGGGGACTGTACTAAAGCCAAAGCGCGCAAACGGTCACCTATCCAACTGGTAACCACGCTGATTCTGCTTAACTTTTACATGTGGAAAGCGATTGCTCTGACTACTATCCAACCCTCTATTATATCATGTCCACATTATTTCATAATTATTTTCGGAACCAGGCCTAAAAGTTCAGGGTTGTGTTCAGTTTTTTTCCAAAATGCTTTGGTTTGTTCGTCTTTCGGTCCTGTTTATTCTTAGGTGTCTTCTGCAGAACCACATCTGTGCATTTTTAAAAATATGGTTTTCATCTTGCAACTTTAAGAGTCTCTATTTTGACATAAAACAGACAGCTAATTTTGTGTCCGCAGGAATTCCTGTTTGTTTTGAGAGAGAGAGGAGTAGGCAAGGCAAGTTTTACGAGAAAGGTGGCCAGACAAGGAACTTTATAATATGAGATAATGAGAATAAGCACGTACAGTGTGCTATTTTTTACATCCAGGTCCCTGCCCTATCAGGAGAGAGATGGAGAGAGAGAGAGAGAGAGAGAGAGAGAGAGAGAGAGAGAGAGAGAGAGAGAGAGAGGAGAGAGACAGAAGAGACAGAGACAGAAGACAGAGAGACAGACAGACAGAGACAGACAGAGACAGAACAGACGAGACAGAGAGAGAGACAGAGAAGAGAGAGAGAGAGAGAGAGAGAGAGAGAGAGAGAGAGAGAGAGAGAAGAGAGAGAGAGAGAGAGAGAGAGAGAGAGAGAGAGAGAGGAAAGAGACATAGAGAGAGAGAGGGAGAGAGAGAGAGATAGAGAGAGAGAGAGAAAGAGAAAGATAGAAAAAGAAAGAGTTTCAGATATGTCCAATAAACGCCTCCCTGTTTAGTTTGAAAGAGGGCAAACAAGGAGGCAGCAGAAAACATGTTTTTAAAAAAAGGAAAAAAAAGAAAAAAAGGAAAAAAAAGGAAAGCTATTAAAGAGGCCTGAGAGATTTAAAGGCCCTTTACTCTGTCCTACTTTCCAAAAGGGGACACCACCACCCCCATCCACTCCTCCCCTCCCCCTCTCCCCCCTCCTGCTCCCCCTCCCCCACTCTGCATTCTCCCTCCCCCCCCTCTTCTTTCCCCACTCCTATCTCACTCTTTCTTTTTTGTTTATTCTCTCTTCTGTTCTTTCCCAGCCATTATACGTCTAACTCTATTTTTGTTTTCGTTCAGTCTGTTGCTCACGCCTTCACATCTCCCCCCCCCCCACTACGCCCTGCCCACCCCCACCACCCACTACACACACACAACACAACACACCACCACACACACACACACACACACACACACACTCATCACCCACTCGTGTACACAGCTTCTCTCTCTGTCTCTGTTTTTCGCTCTCTCTGTCTCTGTCTGTCTGTCTGTCTGTCTGTTCTGTCTGTCTGTCTGTCTGTCTGTCTGTCTGTCTGTCTGTCTTCTCTCTCTCTCTCTCTCTCTCTCTCTCTCTCTTCTCTCTCTCTCCTCTCTCTCCTCTCTCTCTCTCTCTCTCTCTCTCTCTCTCTCTCTCTCCACAGCTGTCAGTTCCCCCCCACTTTCAGCTCCTCTCAGGAGCTAATTATCCTGTCCCATCCCAGCCCACATGTGGCCAGCTGGTGCTATTTATAGCAGGAAGCTGACCAGACGTGGACTAAGTAAAAGGAAGGAGCACAGTAAATTTAGCACTCTTTAATAAGGCCTTACTGAGTGATGTTGAATTTGTGC
>CM060342.1:32337822-32352822 GCA_030674155.1 Stramonita haemastoma
TTGTTCTCCTTTTTTGATGGCAGTGGTGGTAGGCCTAAAAAATATGTATTTATTCTCAGGGTTGCCATAAACACTTCTAAATTATGGAAAGTGTTTTGCTGTAAGGTACCAAACCACAAAGAGTAGGCTATCGATCACCGTCGGAATTGTGATAGAATGAGCAAGCAAAAGCCGAAACTCGTGTCGGGTCAGGCTAAAGATATGGCCTTTTCTCTAATAAAACGTCAAAAACCGTCTTTTGCATCTAGAAGTGGGTTTTTCTATTGAATCATTAACAAAAGCTGTTTTGCTCATTACGTGTACTGCTTATTTACCACTATAGCTTCTCAATTATATTAACATATTTAATTATCTTTCAGACAAGTCTGATTGATTTCTAGATTTTTTTTATCTTAAAAAAGAAGAAAGAGTTAACATTCATTTCTACTCATTTTCCTGCAAATCCTTCGCATGAGACTATAAACAGAGGTTCTATGTACGAATGCACGAATTATGTCTTGCACACACGATAGAAAACAGCAGCAACAACAACAAACAATAAATCCCGATTCTCATCTTCTTCCTCTGCGTTCTGTTACCAGACAGAATGAGCTGTGTCAGGTCATCTCCTGCGCTTGTTGTCACTCTGCAGGAGGTCTGCCTGCTGGCCTCAGCTGACACATTCCCACTTCAGAGCAGCTCAAGAGGCAATTCTTACAATAAGTGCTAGGAGTTAGTGAGTCGTTAGATTTGCTAAAAAAAGAAAGCAAGAGAATGCCTGGGAATGCAGAAAATAAGCAAGAGAACAATGAACAATTTGCTTTTTTTTTGATGAGGGTAAAGAATAAGCACAATGAGGGCTTTTTCATCCAGCCCTCGGTCAAAACAAGTATATCGAGCATTCAGTCATTCAACTAAGTAATCAACCGATGAAATGCATGTGGAGGTGGGGGGTCGGGGGAATGTCAGTAACGTGAAAAAACAATCAGAAAGAAGAGAGACAGTCACATACACAGGACATTTATTATACCAGAGATGTGAGAAAGAGAATAAACAGTTCTTTTCTTTCTAACGAGGGAAAAGGAATAAGCCCGTGCTAGCTTTTTACACCTTTGCCCTCAAGCAATAAAGAAACAATCGATCGATAAATCAATACATGATTAGATAAAGACACGACCTTCCACATTTCCCATAAAACATCTGCCCACCGTTTTCATGTTCTCACTCAGGGATGGGACAGCTCAGTAGTCAGAGCACTCGCTTTCCCCAAGCTAAGGCTAAGCAGCATCGAGCGTGGTTACCAAGTGGATGGGTGACCGTTTGCGTACCTTGGCTTCAGTACAGTCCTCTAGTTCACCCAGCTGTAAATGGGTACCTGCCCTCTTTAGGGTCAGGGAAGGTAAAGCAGTGAGGGAGAGGAGATGGGCGCCGCCCTCAACATGCTGGCCCCTGGAGAAGCTGAGGTCTCTGACGCCTCGCTCCCCTACGACCACATAGGCTATGGGACACTTTTACCGTTACCACCTTTGTATTCTTAGCATAACGAGCTACCAAACAGAACTGAAGCAGTCCCAGAGTAAAGAAGTAGCTAGCTATACATCTTCAGATTCGCTGTGCTCAATAATCTAGTCAACTGGTAGATGTGCTCGGTAAGACTTAAGAAATGAATTGGGAATCTTATAATAAGATAGGGTGAAGAACATATAAAAGACAATTTTTGAGAGAGAGAGAAAGAGGGAGGGAGATAGAGACACAGAGATACAGAGAGACAGCCATATATACATATATATAATATATATATATATATATATATATATATATATATATATATGTATGTATAGATAGATAGATAGATAGATAGATAGATAGATATATAGATAGATAGATAGAGACAGACAGACAGACAGACAGACAGACAGAGACAGAGATAGACAGAGACAGAGACAGAGATATACAGAGACAGAGACAGAGATAGACAGAGACAGAGACAGAGAGAAAAGGGGCGGGGGGCGGGGTATTATGTTTTAAAAACTGATCAGCACATCCCTTTATATCAAGAAATATTGTAAACTAGCCCAAAATACCGGCAATAAACAGACATTGGATAAAAAACCCTCAATCGAAACTGTCAACGGAATAGCGAGTTCTCGCTTGCAAGCACACCGCGAAGCTCTCTACAGGAAATTACCAGTGGAAGTTGCCATAGGAAGTTGCCACAGGAAATTACCACAGGAAGTTGGCAAGAAATTACCACAAGAAGTTGATAGGAAGTTACCACAGGAAGCTGACAGAGGAAGTTAACACAGGAAGATGCCACAGGAAGAAGAAGTTACCACAGGAAGCTGACACAGGAAGCTACCACAGTGAGTTATCACAGGAAGTTATCACAGGAAGTTATCACAGGAAGAAGCCACAGGAAGTTACCACAGGAAGTTACCCCAGGAAGTTATCACAGGAAGTTACCACAGAAAGCGACCACAGGGAGTTACAAGACTAAGGGAGAAGTTCTTATCTCCGTTGGACCTGTCCACTTTACGCCAACATCCGACTCACCGACTCACACGTACGTGACATCTGCTAATAGGATGAAAGAGCCAGAACCAGACTGTGAGAGATTATTGAGACAAATGGCGTCCCATATATGAAAACCGATAATGGCATGGACACCGCTGACCCCCTTCATTATCTGATGAACTCGTGTGTCATGGTGCTGATTTATCTCATAGGATAAGCGGGTGGGATAGCCAGGTGGTTAGAGCGTTGAACTTGTGATCTGAAAGCGTGGGTTCGAGCCACTACTGAGACGCTCTTTTTCCCCAGAGTTTACATCAGTACTCAAAAGTCCTTTCCACGAAAATATAAACAGAGGTCTCTTGTACAAAATAATGCACACAGAACACGTTGCGCAACAACTAAAACCTGTTCCGACTTTCGGAAGAGTAGGCCATGGCATGCATGCCGGTAGGAACAAATGACCAACACAAAGTACCCTCCCCCACCCCCTCACCAAAACAAAACTCAAACAAGAGCAGAAACAAAAAATAAAAACTGCCTGCCGACTGGTGACGTGTTTAGGCATTACCCCTCAAGTTGCAATGCAGTTACCTTACTGATGGGCAAAATGGTCTCATACACAAAATGTCACCACTGTGAAATCCCAGAGTTCTAGCTGAGGAACAACGAAAAACAGAAAAACAAACAAACACAGAGGACGCTGATTTATTGTACAGGGTGAAACTAATACAGGCTGGTCAGGGTTTCAATGTTAGGAGAAATGGCCGCTAATCGAAGCTCATTACAACCTTCATTACCGAGATTTACTACAGGAAAATGTGCGTGGGGGCAAGTTTGCTGGCGCACATGTGTGTGTGTGTGTATGTGTGTGTTGTGTGTGTGTGTGTGTGTGTGTGTGTGTGTGTGTGTGTGTGTGTGTGTGTGTGTGTGTGTGTGTGTGTGTGTGTGTGTGCATGTGTGTTGTGTGTTTGTGTGTATGTGTGTATGTGTGTTTGTTTGTTTGTGTTTGCGTGTATGTGTGTTTATGAAAGGGGGGGTGGGTAGAGAGGTTGTGTGGTGTGTGTGTGTGTGTTGTGTGTGTGTGTGTGTGTGTGGTGAGAGAGAGAGAGAGAGAGAGAGAGAGAGAGAGAGAAGAGAGAGAGAGAGAGAGAGAGAGAGAGAGAGAGAGAGAGAGAGAGAGAGAGAGAGAGAGAGAGAGAGAGATGTGTGTGTGTTGTGTTTGTGTTTGTACGTGCATGCGCGCGCGCGTGCGTATGTGTGTTGTGTGTGTGCGTGCACGCGCGTGCGTGTATGTGTATGTGAGCAGGCATGCATGTGTGTGAACATGTGTATGTGTGCGCACCCCTTGCGCGTGTATGTCTGCTGATATAATTACACGTGCGTGAGTGTATATGAGGCAAAAACAAAACACGAGAACAGTTAGGAATGATTTATAACACACAGATCATTTTGCCATTGCAGAGGGGGAGGGGGGGGGGAGCTAGACTGATGTTAACAGACTGACATGAATACTTACAGCCCCCCCAACACACACACACAATGCACGCACGCACACGTACACACACACACACACACCTCTCTCTCTTATCTCTTTCTCTCTCTCTCTCTCCACACACCACACACACACACACACACACACACACACACACACCACACCACCACACACACACACACACACACACACACACACACACACACACACACACACACACCACACACACACGACCACACCAAGCCAGCCAACCCGACAAAATAGTAACTGATAGTGTAACTGAACGCTTCATTCTGATGTCGACAACTGTCTTCCTGAACGTAAGTACATCACTGTTGTTTGCAACTATCCTTCTTGGAGGCACGCACATAGACAATCATGTATTCGTGCGCGTGCACGGACACACACACAGATAGATAGATAGATAGATAGATAGATAGATAGATAGGTGATAGATATATAGATAGATACTAGATAGAGAGATAGGTGATAGACATACATACAGATAGATAGCTTGATAAATAGATAGACTAACTTGAAGATTCTTTAAAAAGGTGATATTTTCAATTTTGCTGTACACATATATGCGAAATTGTCACCACTAATAATGAATCTGGCTTAAAAATTAACATATGTTATTTGAACTACTTTTGAATCAGGTAAGAAAAAATCCTGCTCCCAATCAAATGACCCATGGATGAATGGTATATTTCATTATAGAAATCACAGCAAAGGTAAGGGTGTTAGGTTAATCAGCTTAGGACTGTTGGTACGACAAGGGAGTCCAAGTAATCCAATGTTATTGATAAACTGCTACATAATATGTAAATCACTAAAACCCACAAATCTCCCTACCTAGTTACAGTAGAGCACACACTAGCTGGAACCTGATGAAATGGTATAATCATGGCGGGATCAATTTGAACTCCATGTTTCGCCTGAATGGTTTAAGGCCATGTAGTTTGTCTGATCCTTAGTTGCAGCAATAATTTTCTCAATAGACAATAAAGAAGTCTTCTTTAATCATAGGCTGTTTAAAAAGGGCCTTTGTTTTGAAGATTACCTGTCAAGTCTTCTTTGTAAATTACCAACACACAGTGTGCAAATCCAAGGGTCCCCAGTGCTAAATTTGGCCCCTTCCTTTTATCAAGTCCATGTATTATGAGGTCAGTTTCTGCTGTAATATGCACCAGCTGGGATGGAATGGATAGAAGCTGAGAGTAGCTGAAAGTGGGGGAAACGGACAGCTGTTTATTCGTTTTCGAACTTTGAATCACAGACTTCACTTCCACATAGGCAAAGTAAAAATTGTCCCCAGAGAAGAGAAAGTCTGTGATAATGAAGGTGAAGTGATCTGGGAGATGAGTTTCATTATTTGTTTTAATGCAATTTCTTTGTGCAGTTACGAAATAAATTCATCTTAAAATACTATCATAAGGATTCAAAAGTTATAATGATCCACGAGTTCTATGTTTACAATCCATAACATGTGATTGAAGATGAAAATCAATATAGATTTGGTAGCCATATTTAACTGTTTGCATGGCAACAGCACAAGGAATTCAGTAGTTTGTGGATCTGGGGGCTAAAGAAGTGGTGCCATTAAGTCTTTTTGCAAACATAAACTAAACTTGAAACCATTTTTTATCAGTTATAGTCATCATGTACAACCTTAAGCATGGAATGGAAAAAGTCGACAAATAATTCCACAGCAGCATACCACGATACAGTGATCAGAAGTAAATGATAAAAAAAAACTTTCTGAAAAGGATTGAGGTGATCAATAAAAGGGACCCAAAACGCAGAGGCTGCATCACTATTGTGCAATGGAAGCAATTCAAACACTCTGAACACTGTGTTCAAGGCTTTCTCTGCTTCAATTTGCATTGCAATGTAAACTCGGTGGACTTGGGGCCTAATCTGCAGGAAAGCAATTTGTGATGGAAAGTTACAATGGACCAGCCTGGACCAACCTGGGAAAACTTCATTACTTAAAAGCTGTGTGTTTGGCCGGTCAGGCTCTGTCCCCGTGGAGATTCTGAGGTCTCTTTCGCGTTTTGTGTTTTCACTCTTGGCAAAATGCTGAATTTTACAACAAAAACACGACCTTCCAAGCTTTCTAGTTCCTCTTTATTTCCATTTGGTTTGGTTGACTGTACCTGAAGTCGTAATGCAGTTACCTTTATAGTGAGCAAAAGCGGTCGCATACGCAAAATCTCACCATTGATGAACCTCGGAGCTCTAGCTGAGGAGAGAGAAAAGAATCTGTTGAATACGAGTATTGTTCTGGACTGCTTACTTGGGAAATGTCTGCTAGTAAACAAAACCTTTTTTTTTCATTATTGTCAGGTACATATCACCTACAAAAAAGGTACAGGACTATGTCTTTTTTTATCAATACATACTATACACCATTTATTTTTTATTTATTTTTTAATTTATACCTCTTCATGTGGTACCACTTCACCATACGATATCTCTCTCTCTCTCTCTCTCTCTCTCTCTCTCTCTCTCTCTCTCTCTCTCTCTCTCTCCTCTCTCTCTCTCTCTCTCTCTCTCTCCTCTCCTCTCCTCTCTCTCTCTCTCCTCTCTCTCTCCTCTCTCTCTCCTCTCTCTCTCTCTCTCTTCTCTCTATCTATCTATCTATCTATCTATCTATCTATTCTATTCCCTTAGTCTGGCGACAGTGGGGGCACCCCTGAAGACTTGACAACCAGTTCCATCCATTCCTCTCTCTGTTCTGCCTTTCTCAGAATTTTGTCGAGTTCTAGGCCTGTCCATTCGCTGATCCAATCCATCCAAAGCCTTTTTTTGCCTTCTTGGCATGTAGGGCAGCAACAAA
Organism: Stramonita haemastoma; assembly: GCA_030674155.1. Classification (NCBI taxonomy): domain Eukaryota; kingdom Metazoa; phylum Mollusca; class Gastropoda; order Neogastropoda; family Muricidae; genus Stramonita; species Stramonita haemastoma. Next base: position 32,344,650 of record CM060342.1, read on the forward strand.
GGTTCTCCACTCCTGCCTGTCTTGGGCCAGTTTCTGAATGGTTCCCCAGGAGTGTTGGAGGGTCTTCAGCTCTGTTTCTATTGTCCGACGCCAGGTGTTCATTCGCTGATGTTGTCCTCCCATCTCTTCCTTGGTCTGCCTCTTTTTCTTCCTCCTTGGTCCAAGGAACCATAAGATGGAAGACTTTTCTTCCTGACGATGTCAAAACAGTCACCATGCTAATCAAGCCACAGAGAGGATCAGCATCACACACAACAGCAGGAGGCAGAGGAGGACACAGATACATGTGCTTCTCAGATTGTTAGCTTGGGCCAATGCCTTTATTTTGTGTAAATTTGTATTTTTTGTAAATACCGTGTATACTTTTTTCTGCGGGATAAATCAATGGTCAGAGCACTCGCTTTCCCCCAGCCAAGGTCAAGCAGCATCGAGCGTGGTTACCAAGTGGATGGGTGACCGTTTGCACGCCTTGGCTTCAGTACAGTCCCTCAGTTCACCCAGCTGTAAATGGGTACCTGCCCTCTTTAGGGTCAGGGAAGGTAAAGCAGCGAGGGAGAGGAGATGGGCGCTGCCCTCAATATGCTGGCCCCTAGAGAAGCTGAGGTCTGTGATGCCTCGCTTCCCTACGATCACATAGGTTATGGGACGCCTTTACCTTTACTACTTTTTCTGCATACTGTTTTGTACTTTGTGCATACATTTCGAAATATGTTGCATACACTTCGAAATATGCTGCATACACTTAATATCGCAGATATTTTGCACTATTGCATTCACTTCCTACTTTTGCCTACACTTTGCGTTATGTTGCATATACTTCCTATACTTTACTTTTGCACATATATTATTTTGTTGTATAAGTTTGTGCACTACTGCACACACGTGTTTTATTTTTATTTTGGCACTATGTTGCACGATCTTTGTACTTTGTTGCATACACCTGGTATTATTTTGCGTACACATTGTAATTGTCTGTATATTTTTGTACTATATTGCATAAACCTGGTATTATTTTGAGAACACGTTATACTTGCCTGTGTTTTTGTAAAATACTGTATTGCATCAACTCTGTACTGTGTTGCATAAACCAGGTATACATTTGCATACATTTCAAGGTTTATATTTTCATTCCTCAGCCAGAGATCCAAGGTTCACCAATGGTGAGATGTTGCGTATGCAACCACTTTTGCCGACCATGAAGGCAGCCGCATTTCAACTTCGGGAGGGTACTTCCTTTTATGATAAACGCAACCTGTACCCTGCTCCCTACGTTTGCTTCTTCTAGTATATACATATAAATACCATTTTCATACATTGCCATACACTTTGTACCCTCTAACGTACACAATTCCCCCCTCCCCCCCGCCCCGTAAGAGTAGGCCATTATGTGCCGATGGAACAGATGACATTTACAAAACTGCATACACACGGGGAGTGGATGTTAAAAAAAAAAGCACATGAGTGCTTATTCCATTATCCTCGATAAAAAGAAATATAAAAAAAAGAATCCTCGATATAAAATAATAAATAATAAAAAAAAATAACAAAAAAATACACTCGGTATCTTTCTCCACGCGCCTTTGCTCACACACACATAGCGGTGACTGCAGTGGCTGCAGAGTGAGTGAAGGAAAGATGGCGGACAGCTCGTTGGGAATCGGGTGATGGCTGCTTTCTCCCCTAGAGGCTTTAACTTTCTTTCTCCCCCCCCCCCCCGCACACCCCCTACCTCCCACCTCCTCACTCCTCAGTGTTGATCGATACCTCCTCTGGCTACAGGGAGGAGAAGAAGGATCACTGTCTGTACCGGTCAGTGTATCTCCCCCCTTCCCTACCCCCCTCCTACCCCCCTCCCCCTCACAGCCAGCCACACAGACATACAGACAAGCAGACTGGCACACAGACAGGCAGACATACAGGCAGATATACAGACAGACAGACAGACAGACCGACAGGCAGACATACAGGCAGATATACAGACAGACAGACAGACCGACAGGCAGACAGACTGGCAGATATACAGACAGACATACAGACACAGGCAGACAGACATGGTACTTATGATAATTAAACCTGATGTTTGTTTTGTTGTGTCAAATAGGTCTGCATGACTTAAATGGCAATAAATATTCTGAATCTGAATCTGAATCTACATGCAAATAGACAGACAGACAGACAGACAGACAGACAGACAGACAGACAGACAGACAGCAGGCAGGCAGGCAGACATACATACATATAGACAAACAGGCAGCCACACAGACATATATACAGATAGACATACATACATACATACAGACAGACAGGCAGACATACAGACAGCCAGACAGATAGGCAGATAGATAGGCAGACATACTTTTACAATAATGCAAAGTGTATGAAACAGTGCAAAGTGTACGTAATAGTACAAAATATATGCCATTGTGCAACATGTATGTAATTGTACAAAACGTATGCAATAGTACAAAATATATGCAAGTGTGCAAAATGTATGTAAGTGTTCAAAATGTATGCAAGTGTGCAAAATGTATGTAGTGTACAAAATGTATGCAATAGTACAAAATGTATGTAATAGTACAAAATGTATGCAATTGTACAAAATGTATGTAATAGTACAAAATGTACGTAATAGTACAAAATGTATGTAATAGTACAAAATGTATGCAAGGGTACAAACTGTATGCAAGTGTACAAAATGTATGCATGCAGTAGTAGTAGTAGGCACTCATCAGTCTCGGAAGACTATGGAGTTGCGCTCTAGTCTTTAGAGCGCAAAGCCTGGGCAAGTATATATGGAGGGCAAGCTGTTACCCATGCAGCAGACCCCCCCTCTCCACGGCACTGGAATGATCCATTGGAAGGGCATTGACCGATACGAATGGTTCCAGTACCGTCGCAGGAGCCACCAGAACGTTGCCATATACCTACAGACCCGAGCCGCTCTGGGACTCCAACTCCCTGATTTTTCCTCAGGGATGGTGTCTAAACACGACACCTGTGTGCATGCTGGTTTGTTATAATTTTGTCATCCGCTCCTACCGGCACACGATGGCCTACTCTTCCGAAAGGTGGAACGGGGTTTTAACGTGTGCGCAAGATGTTCTGCGTGCATTCGCACACGGGGCCTCGGTTTCGAGTCTCATCCGAATGCATGCAATAGTACAACATATATGCAAGCGTACAAAATGTATGCAAGTGTACAAAATGTATGCATGCAATAGTACAACACATATGCAAGTGTACAAAATGTATGCAAGTGTACAAAATGTATGCATGCAATAGTACAACATATATGCAAGTGTACAAAATATATGCAAGTGTACAAAATGTATGCAACAGTACAAAAAGTATGTAATTGTACAACATGTATGCAATAGCACAAAATGTATACAACAGCACAACGTGTACGCAATATTGTTTTTATCAATATGTGCAACATTTTTCAAAACGTATGCAAAAAATAATAAAGTTTAAACCGTAGGCAGAAAAAAACACAGGCAGACAGACAGACAGGTAGGCAGACAAACAGTCAGACATACAGACAAACAAGCCTGAAGACATACAGGCAAACAAACAACTAAGTAAACAGACTGGCAGAAAGATAGACAACCTACGAGACCTGGTGCCTAACAGACTAAGTGTATGCAGACAGGGAGAAGTGGGTGATAGGCAAGGTTGGGAGGGAGGGAGAGAGGGAGGGAGTCTTAAGGAGGCAAGGGGAGGGGAGAGAGAGAGAGAGAGAGAGAGAGAGAGAGAGAGAGAGAGAGAGAGAGAGAGGAGAGAGAGAGAGAGAGGGAGGGAGGAGGGAAGGAGGGAGGAGGGAGGAGGGATGGAGGGAGGGAGGGGGTAATACAATCACCACATAAAACTACGTTCCCGCCACCAGGGCTGGATTGGATCACAGCCTATTAGGCTCTGCTAGGTTCAGTTGGAAAGAAAACGTTATGCAGTCCACACACACACACACAACACACACACACACACACACACACCCCACACACACACACACACACACACACACACACACACACACTCACACACACACACAACACACACACACACACGCACGCACACACAAACACACACACACACCACGCACGCACGCACGCATGCATGCATGTAAGCCGGCATTCACACCCACACCCACACCCACACCCACACCCACACACACACACACTTGTTTATATATATGTACACACACACGCATGCATGCATGCATGCATACAAGCCGGTACACACGCTCGCTTGCAGGGACACACACACATACACACGCGCATGCACACACATACAAACACAAGAATACACACATGTATACCAGCACTTCACGCACACTTATATAAGCACAGACATAAAGGCAATGTATGCACGCATGCATGCACTTACGCACACACACACAACACACACACACTCTCCACACTCCCCACCCCCTTTTCACACACACAACCACTCCTCCTCCCCCCTCCCTCCCACCCCCCCCCCCCCCGCAGCCCACCCACACCCCCCACACACCATATTCTCATCCACTATCATTCATTCATTCATTGATCGAAGGAGGCTAAAAGGAAAAAAAAGAAAGAACCAACCTCCCTACACACGAGTGATGCGCCTGAATTTGGGAGAAGAGATATGAGCCCGCAGCCTGGTCAATCAATATTGGGGTTTGTTTGGAAAAAACAACACAAACAACAAACCTCAACAACCCCCCAAAACAACCCCGATTTCAGTTTTGCTTCCTTCCCCCACCATGACCCACAGAGGACAGATGCTATCACAAACACTCCTGAATCTCCAACACCGATCATTATTCCCGATGCACAGAGGAGGAACGCAATCAGGCCAGTTCTCAGAGATCTATGAAATTCCTACCCCCTGACCAGCAAGAGGTGGGGACAACTGAAGTGGTACGGGCACCTCTCTCGATCGAATAGGGCTTTGCCGAGCCAGTCCTGCAAAGCACAGAGCGAGGAAGGGAGGAATGAGGAGGTAGAAGACAGAACAGACAGACAGACAGACAGAGAAAGAGAGATAGGAGGAGGAGATGGGAGGAGGAAGAGGGAGGAGGAAGAGGAGGAAGAGGAGGAGGAGGAAGAGGAGGGGAGGGGGAAGCGGAGGAGGAAGAGGAGGAGGAGGACAACATCTCAGACTGGACAGGCCTGAGACTGAGTGAAGGAAGAGAGAGGGGGAGAGAGAGAGAGAGGAAGAGAGAGAGAGAGAGAGAGAGAGAGAGAGAGAGGAGAGAGAGAGAGAGAGAGAGAGAGAGAGAGAGAGAGAGAGAGAGAGAGAGAGAGAGAGAGAGAGAGAGAGAAGGCAAGGCAAGGCTGCTTGCCTTAGGCAAGGCAATATAAATTCTTTTTATTCGAGGATAATGAATAAGCACTCGTGTGCTTTTTTACATCCAGTCCCCGCCCTTATGAGAGAGAGAGAGAGAGAGAGAGAGAGAGAGAGAGAGAGAGAGAGAGAGAGAGAGAGAGAGAAGAGAGAGAGAGAGAGAGAGAGAGAGAGAGAGGAGGGGAGAGGGAGAGAAAAGTGAGGAGGGCTGGTTGTCGAGCCATTCCTAGTGCCTGTAAGGTCGATATGACTGCGAGATATGTAAGGTAAAATGTGAATAAATAACAGACGCAAGTTAAAGCTCCTGACGCCTATGTTGCCCACCACGTCATTATTTACCACTTGCAAGGGTCTTGTATTGATTTTAGAATTTCAACCGAAAATAAGATCTTTCTCTGCCCAATGCTGTGACATTTTGAACAGTAACACTTCTCCCCTGTGGGAATGCTGGGGGCCTGTCAGTATACATAGCCTCCCCACCTTCTGGAAATTGTTTGCTAGAAGTTCCCTCTTTTCTATCCCTCTCTTTGTTTCTGCCTCGTTCCTGTTCTTCCTGTCACCTCCTTCTTGTCTGATTTTTGCTTCTTGGTCTGTTCACCTGCCTTTGTTTTGTTTTTTTTTTTCCAAGAAAGACTTCAAAGATAACGATTATCTCCCACATCGAAATCGTCAGATGCGTTAGATCTGACATGCCAGGCGCTTAACAACAGTGCAACACATTTTCGCTCACATGACATACAAAATCATAGAGACCCAATTATTTCAAAATTTCCCCTATTTTTACCAGTAAAAAACAAACAAAAAATGGATTGAATTGATATGCTTAAAAATAGTCATAAAGCCCACATTTGGGCTACTGTCCCCAAGGAAAGTGTGTCACCACAAGATCAGTGCCACTTGCTGTGATTAAACGTTAATTAAAAGTAAACTTGTAAAGTTTAAAAATGAGCAATTCCTCACTGTTGTAGTGTTTTACAATTTGGAAGCATGGCTCTTCGATAGTTCAATGATGTACCAATTTCTGTTTTTAATATTCATTGTTATCTCGTGGTGTAAGTCATTGTGATTTGCATTTGAATACGACTCAACGTGTGTTGTGTCATCACTCAAAGTACATTTCAAATTGTCATTTCCATGTGGACCGTTAAATCACCTAATAAGAAAAGTATTTGTTAAGACGAAAAAATATTATCATAGAGGGCCATGATATTTTTTTTTCGTCTTAATAAATATTCTTCTTATTCGGTGAATCGATGGTCCACAGTTAATATACCTACCTGGAAAACAAGATCTGTGGGTTCAATCCCAGTTTGTGCACAAACTCACCCCCTTCTACTTAACTTGAGTGGTGGTGGTCTGTGCGCATGTTAAAGAACCTATGGCAACAAGAGGGTTGTGCTGGGGTAAATTATGTACAAAAAAGGCAACTCTCTGAGGGAGACATGCACATGCAGCCAAGAACGTTTAATTAACGGTTAATTAAAACAAGTGGCACTGATCTTGTGGTGACACACTTTCCTTGGGGAGAGTAGCCCAAATTGTACGCAGAGAAATCTGTGACTGACAATACAATAAATACAATACAATATAAAATAGAACACACTGCAACACCACACAATACAATCAACGCAATCCAATGGAATTACAACACAAAAAATAAAATGCAGTATTATTACCATAAAATATCGTACAAAAAAGAATGCCATACCAAGCAAAACAATACCACAACAAACACAACACAGCACAATACAATACGAAATGTAAACTGTAACATACAATGCAATACAGTACAATGCCATGCAATACAATAATACTATACAAAGCATCATAACACACTACCATACAGTACTCGTGGTCTGCTGACCCCAGTTCGAATCTCATTCAAGAGGATTTCTCCCCTCGAGTTAACATCAGTGCCGACTCTACTTCTCCTAAAAGTCTTTCGGATGAGACTATAAACCGAGGTCACGTGTGCCAACGCACGCAGAACATCTTGGGGCTTGTGCACACGTTAAATCCTGTTCCGCTTTTCGGAAGAGGAGGTCATTGTATGCTGGTGGGAATGGATGACAACGTTTACAAAACTGCATACACACAGGGAGTGGATGTAAAAAGCGCATGAGTGCTTATTCCATTATCCTCGAAATAAAAGAAAGAATAAATGAAAAAGCGAATAAAAAACAATACAATACAAGACAACACTATGACATGCCATAGCATAGCATAGTACAGCATAGCATAGCATAGCATAGCATAGCACAGCATAGCATAGCATAGCATGGCATAGCATAGCATAGCATAGCATAGCATAGCATACAGTACAATACAATACAATACAAGGTCATACAACACAATAAATACTCTACAACACAACACAACACAACACAACGCACTAACATGCAGTACAATACAATACAAATCACTATTCCTGAAGAGCATTGTGGATGACAGCTGGGACATAAACAAAAGACTAAACAATTTTTTTAAAAAAGTAAATGAATAACAGTACAAGACAAGACAAGACAAGACCATACCATACAGTACAATACAGTACAAGGCCATACAATACAATACATACCCTACAATACAACACAACGCACTACCAGACAGTACTTTCCAAATCAAATCACTCTTCTTGAAAATCACTATGGCTGACAGTTGAGACTTCAGACAACAAGGTTTTCTAACATAGAACAGGCAGTCAGCCCGTTACAAGTAACTAAAGAATGACGAAAACCTTTACCCCCGAACCCCCTCCCCCACAAACCTTTGTTGCCCCCCCCCCTCACCCCCCTACCCCCTGCCTCCCCCCCCCCAAACTTTCTTTTCGATCTGTTCAAGTCTT
>CM060342.1:32357822-32362822 GCA_030674155.1 Stramonita haemastoma
GGACAGAGTACAACCATATGGCTCTGCATCCACAGAAATCAAAATGTATGGTAGTTGCAACAAGACAAAAGCGCCAAAACTTTCAAACTAACCTAAATAATATAAAAATATGCGATAAAGTTCTCGAAGAAGTAAGTTCACATAAATGCTTGGCCTGCCTCATTGATAATAACTTGTCATGGTCAAATCATGTTTTTAGTATTAAAAAAAATATCTAAGAAGTTGTTCCAACTCAACAGAGTAAAACATTTCCTTGATCAACACACTCGTAAATTATTCTTGTACTCTTACATTAAACCAGATATTGACTATGCATCTACATGTTGGGATTTAGCAAGTAAAAACCGTTTACGACAACTTGAGAGAGTTTTTAAACGTTCTCTTAAGTTAATTCTCCTTAGAAATACTTCATTGGATACTAATTGTTACAAAGAACTGAACATTCTTCCCTTTAGTCTACATTGTCTCTTTAACAAAGGAGTATTTATGTACAAAATTATGCATAAACTAGCTCGACATTATCTTTGTTACAAGTTCCCTGTTAAAACTGTTCGTAATAAAAGTAGCGTTGTTACTCCTCGTCCAAGAACCGATCTTTTTCTGTCATCTCTTGTTTTTTTCTGGTAACAAATTATGGAACGAAATCCCAGTCCTTATCAAAGAAAAAAGTAGTATATCTTCTTTCAAAAAAGCGTACCACACACATTTATTCAATTCCTTGTAATATGCATCTGTGACCATGTTTATTGAATTTGGTGTGTGTGTGTGTGTGTGTGTGTGTGTGTGTGTGTGTGTGTGTGTGTGTGTGTGTGTGTGTGTGTGTGTGGTGTGTGGTGTGTGTGTGTGTGGTGTGTGGTGTGTGTATGTGTGTGTGTGTGTGTGTGTGTGTGTGTGTGTGTGTCGTGTGTGTGTGTGTGTGTGTGTGTGTGTGTGTGTTGAGGATGCACGTGAGCCCACTGGTTTGCTTGCTCTGATTTTTTTTTCTTTTGTCATTGAACATGTATATATCTGCTATTTCGATTATGTATCTATTCTCGGTGTTTACGTGGGCATGTGAGTGCATGTGTAAGGACACGACCGGTGGGTGGGGGTGTTGTGTGTGTGTGTGTGTGTTGTGTGGTGTGTGTGTTGTGTGTGTGTGTGTGTGTGTGTGTGTGTGTGTGTGTGTGTGTGTGTGTGTGTGTGTGTGTGCCCGCGCGCGTGTGAGTGTGTGCGTTTGCTTTGACTTTTGAATCATTGTTCTGAGTGGGATTTTTGTTATTTTTTATTATTATTTTTTAAAAATTATTTATTTTTTTTTACTGTCTATTCAATGAAATTGAGAGAAATATATTTTGCGATGTTGATTAAGACCAGATTTGTAAATTTATGAATATCAAGTTGGATTATTGATTCTTTTAAATTGTGCATCCATATCAGTGTGTGTGTGTGTGTGTGTGTGTGTGTGTGTGTGTGTGTGTGTGTGTGTGTGTGTGTGTGTGTGTGTGTGCGTGTGTGTGTGTGTGCATGTGTGTGTGTGTGTGTGCGTGCGTGCGTGCGCGCGCATGTGTGTGTTCAGAGTGAAGTGTTTAGAATTGATTGGACACATTGAGTGGTTATGTAAATAACTACGTGATTGATTGTGGTACAGTGTTCTTGATGTGTTTATTACTTGCCGATTCCCTTACATTTGTTTGGCTTGTTTATTTCTCTGTCTTATTGTTGGGTTGTTTTGTTGGGTTTTTTTTTTCTGAGGGCCTGGTGTAAAGAAGCTTGTGCCTTATCCAATTACCCTCATTAAAATATTCGAGTTTCGAGTTTCTGTCTCTCTGTCTTTCTCTCTGTCTGTCTGTCTGTCTGTCTGTCTGTCTCTTTATTTCTCTACCTTTCTCTCTCTGTCTCTCTGTCTCTCTGTTTGTCTGTCTGTCTGTCTGTCTCTCCGTGTCCCTCTCTCTTTCTCTCTCTGCTCCGTTCATCGATTCTCTTCTACTTGCCATCTGTGTCTTTCCTTATCTCCTGGACACTGTCCATCATTTTATCTGTGTGTGTGTGTGTGTGTGTGTGTGTGTGTGTGTGTGTGTGTGTGTGTGTGTGTGTGTGTGTGTGTGTGTGTGTGTGTGTGTGTGTGGCTGTCTGGCTGGCTGGCTGGCTGGCTGGCTGGCTGGCTGCTTAAATGTTTGTTCTGTCTGAAGGCAGTGTGTCTATCTCTTGTCTCTAAATCTCTCTCCCTGCCTGCCTCCCTCTCTCTTTCTCTCTCACTCTCTTTCTCTCATTCTCCCTCCATCTCTCTCTCTGTCTCTCTCTGTCTCACAGATGACATTTACAAAACTGCATACACACGGGGACTGGATGTAAAAAAGCACAAGAGTGTTTATCCCATTATCCTCGATATAAAAGAATAAATCAATAAAAAAAACAATGTCTCTGTCTCTCTGTCTCTGTCTCTTCTCTCTCCCCTCCCCCTCCTCCCTCTCCTCCCTCCCCTCCTCCTCTCTCCCCCCCCCCCCCCCCCCCCAATGATAACACGTCCTACTCCACACAACACCATCCCAATTTACATTACTGCATCCTACACTAACCAATATCACTCCCTCTTACCTTTTCCCACCTTTCATCCTTTGCGTTCTCTTCTTCGTCCCCCCCCCCTCCCCCACTCTCTCTCTTCTTCAGATGCTGATCTTCATTCTGTGTTCTTTTGTCCTGACCTACAAACACCTCTCATCAAAAAAACATTCCACCGAGATTTCACACAGCCAAGTAAATATATGCCAACAACCCTGCTGTTAATGTTGAAGTTTGTTGAACATGGCCCTACAAGCATTATTTTAGCCTCGAGATTTGCGACCGCTCATAAATGATTAGGTTCCACATTTTCGTTAGCTGTGATTGATCATTGCTTCCCCCTCCTTCATCCATTTTTTTTCTGTGTTCTCTTCTCTTTTCTCCCAACAACCTCCTTCATGGCCTGTGCCTAATCTGAATAACCCCCCTTCTTCTCTCTCTTTCTTTCTTTTCTTTTCTGTCTCTGTCTCTCTTCTGTCTGTCTGTCTCTCTGCTCTTCTCTCTCTCTCTTCTCTCTCTCTCTCCTCTCTCTCCCCCTCCTCTCTCTCCTCTCTCCTCTCTCTCATCTCTTTCTCTCTCTCCTCTTGGGCTGATTGAAAAAAGCACATGTGTGCTTATTCATTATCCTTCGACAAAAAAAAACATATCCCCCCCCCACCACTCTCCTCACCCACACGTGAGACAGCACATTCACCTATGCCACAATTCTTGTAATTGGCCCACAGCCATAGTACAGTAAAAAAAAGTCTGAACCACAACCCTCTCTCTGTCTCTGTCTCTGTCTTCTGTCTGTCCTCTCCTCTCTCTCTCTCTTCCTCCTCTCCTCCCCCCTCTTCTCTCTCTCTCCTCTCCCTCTCTCTCTCTCTCTCTCTCTCTCTCTCTCTCCTCTCTGTGAGCTTGTGACATTGATGTGACGTGCAGACAGTCACGTCACAGTGCATGAGTGACGACAGACACAGTGGACCGTGACCACGGCCACAACAGCCGTTACAAAAGTCCAAGTGGAAGGGGGGTGGGGTGGGGTGGGTGACTCACCCTTCCGTCACTCCCTTCAGTGATAACGAAGTGGCGATAACAGGCTTTCACTGACCACTTGGCTACGTGGTACCCATCTGTCCCCAAAGTCAACCCTTGTCTCGATTTCCTCATTGACATTATTTTGGTGGTTATTTTTGCTTGCCTCATCTTCAGTGACGTTGTTCCTGTCCTGCTGTTCCACTTCGCTCATTCTATTTCAGTGACCGGGGGACGGGATAGCCTAGTGGTCAGGACATTGCGATCGCAATATGACGCCCGGGTTCGATTCCCGTTCGAGGGGATTTTTCCCCTGGAGTTAACATCAGTGCTGACTCTTACTCTTCCAAAAAGTCCTTCGGATGAGACTGTAAACTGAGGTCCCGTGTGCGAACGCACGCAGAACATCTTGCGCACACGTTAAATCCTGTTCCGCTTTTCAAAGAGTAGGCCATTGTGTGCCAGTGGGAATGATGACAAGATTTACAAAACTGCATACACACGGGGACTGAATTGCTTATTCCATTATCCTCGATATAAAAGAATAAATAAAACATAAATTAAATAAAATTAATATCTCCGTCCAGCCATGCCTAGTTTCGTCATGTTGATCTTTGGGGTCAGAAGTACACAAGGACCTTATCATATTAGGCCACCATGGGGCTACCAGCCAGAAGGACCCTGCGTGTCCTATTTTAACTCAGAACAGGCACCACTGAACACCATCAAAGTGACCCTAGCAGCAGTGCAGGGCCCCTCTGGCTGGTGGCCCAACGGCGGCCTGTAATTATCAGGCTCCCTGTACACTTCACCCTGAGGATGAGACATAAGAAACTGGGTATGTGTGTGCGGGAGATTAAATGAGCAGCGTGGGAAAAGGTGACAGGAAAGTCACAGAGAATGAGGCAGCCAAAAAAGAAAAAAAAAAAAACAAAAGAAAGCAAGCATGTTTTCGAATCCGGCCGGCTCCTATCTAGAGATGGATTTGTTGTGGTCTCTTTAGACAGACTGGGACCACACAGTCGAGCTTCATCCTCGTTTGAAGCCAAGTGGTCATCCACGTCAGAAGCACTACGGGGACCTTATAACGTTAGGCTGCCGTGGGGCGACCACCAGAAGGGCCCTGTCGGCTGGAGGGTCATTTTGGTGGTGAAAAGGGCGAGTTTAACGTCCTCAGGGCAATAGGGACAAGCTGGTGTGGGTGCAAGCACCTACGGAAAAGTCGGTTTTGTTGTTCTTCACAGGTGTTCTTATCAGCTGAGTATTTTGGTGGTGGTTGGTCAGACTACACATACGCAGGACACCACCTACCGAGCCCCTTATTTAGACATAATAGCTCAGTCACAGAACCAGACTATGAGTATAACCACCCAGGGTGGCGACCCCCTCACAACGTACCGCCAGCGATCTTGTTCCACGAACCTCCATATATATCCCTGAAGACT
>CM060342.1:32377822-32380322 GCA_030674155.1 Stramonita haemastoma
TGTCTATATGTCTCCGTCTGTCTGTCTGTCTGTCTGTCTGTGTGTCTCCGTCTGTCTGTGTGTCTGTGTGTCTGTCTGTCTGTCTGTCTATCTCTCTGTCTCTCTGTCTGTCTGTCTCTCACCACTCCAGTCTATTTCTTCCACTCCCATCCCCCTCCCACTTCTTATTGTCTGAAGCCCTCCCTCCTCTCCCCCCCCCCTCGCTCTACTGACATACTTCTTTCTTTCTCCCGCGCTCCCTCCTTCCCTATAACCTCCTCCTCCTCTTCATATTTCTCTCCCCCACCCTACCCCCAAGTTCTATTCGAGGTCAATTATCTTCCGCCCCCTCCCCTCTTACTCTCTTGCCATTCTCTCCAGCGATGTGTTGTGTGTGTGTGTGTGTGTGTGTGTGTGTGTGTGTGTGTGTGTGTGTGTGTGTGTCTGTGTGTCTGTGTGTCTGTGTGTCTGTGTGTCTGTGTGTCTGTGTGTGTGACTGTGTAGGTGTCTGTCTGTCTGTCTGTCTAGGTGTCTGTCTGTCTGTCTGTCTGTCTGTATGTATGTATGTATGTGTGTGTATATGTGCGTGCCTGTGTGTATGTGCGTGTGTGTGGGCATGAGCGCACACAGGCACGCGCGCGTGCGTGCGCGAGAGAGTGTGTATGTGTGTGTGTGTCTGTATGTCTGTCTGTGTGTCTAAGTGGCAAAAACCAGCCACCAGAAGTGTGTGAAATAGGGGCCCGCTTGAGAAGTGGCGGTTGTGAAGATGAATCGCTCCCACTGCCATTTCTGTGTCTTTATGCTGAACTTTGCAGCGCCTCGTGCGGGGGAAGTAGACAGAGAAGCAGTCAGAAGTAGATAGAGAAAAATTAGACAGAGAAGTAGACAGAGAAGTAGACAGAGAAGTAGACATAAGTAGATAAAAGCAGACAGAGAAGCAGACAGAAGCAGACAGAGAAGCTGACAGAGGTAGATGGAAAAGCAGAAAGAAGCAGATGGAAAAGTAGACAGAAGCAGACAGAGAAGCTGACAGAGGTAGATGGAAAAGCAGAAAGAAGCAGATGGAAAAGTAGACAGAAGCAGACAGAGAAGCTGACAGAGGTAGATGGAAAAGCAGAAAGAAGTAGATGGAAAAGTAGACAGAAGCAGACAGAGAAGCAGACAGAAGTAGACAGAGAAGCAGACAGAAGTAGATGGAAAAGTAGACAGAAGTAGACAGAGATGCAGACAGAAGTAGACAGAGAAGCAGACAGAAGTAGATGGAAACAGACAGAAGTAGATGGAAAAGTAGGGAAGTAGATGGATGCAGGGAAGGAGATAGAGACGTGGGGAAGTAGATTGATGTAGGGAAGTAGACAGTATTGTATATATATGCAGGGATTCGCAAATGTTCAGGTTCTGCTTTTAGCATAGTTTTCAGGTGTTCTGAGGGTGTTGTTCTTTTTAACGTTTCTTTGCCTTGTTTTTGCTACTTGTTTTTTTATGCTTTAATTTACTTTATCCGTCCTCGTGTAGCAGGTTGGGCGTCGAGGGGAGAAAGAGCTTCTGTCTGCAGCAAGTTTGAAGGCCTGGGTGGGTGGGATGTTGTGGGTCTTCAGTGTTTTCTTTCACACCCTCGATGAGAAGTAGACAGAAGTAGACAGAGAAGCAGACAGGTCTTCCCCTTGCCTTGTTTTTTGTATTGTTTGAAATCGGTATTTTCATACACATATATTCTTTTTTCTTTTTAGAATCGACACGCATTTCCTTACTGTACAGTCCTCATCTCTATCACCCCGCCCCTCGTCTAATATCACATGAAGTGAACAGACTTAAAATTGAAGACAGGCATTTATTTTAGTTCACACTATTCCCCTGTAGGATACCAGGTCCCTAGCAGTATCAATAGCACCCTCACCTTCTGGAAATTCTGCGCTAGAAATTGCTTTTTTTTTCTTTCTATCCCTCTCTTTGTTTCTGCCTTGTTCCTGTTCTTCCTGTCACCTCCTTCTTGTCTATTTTCTGTTTTCCTGGTCCATTCTCCTGCCCTTTTTACGAAAAAAGACTAAAAATAAATTATCGACTACTACTACTACTACTACTACTACTACTACTACTACTACTACTACTACTACTACTACTACTACTACTACTACTACTACTACTACTACTACTGCTGCTGCTGCTGCTGCTGCTGCTAACAACTACTACAACTACTACTGCTGCTGCTGCTGCTGCTGCTGCTGCTGCCGCTGCTGCTGCCGCTACTACTGATAACAACATATTGACTTTATAGCGCTACATCTTGTAAAACAATTCAAAGCGCTTACATTCAGTTTATTTATACACATGCAATCAATCACAATATGATTTTAATAAATTCAAATTTACACACACACGCACGCACGCACGCACGCACGCACGCGCGCGCACACACACACACACATGCCTGACAACAAAATTTGCTATTTGAGCGTTCGACCACGAACAATTTTGCATCCTAAAATATGAAGAGGACAATATGACACAATATTTCAGTGCA
>CM060342.1:32395940-32400940 GCA_030674155.1 Stramonita haemastoma
TGAACAAGTAAACAAGTGAACAAGCAAACAAGTAAACAAGTGAACAAGCAAACAAGTGAACAAGTGAACAAGTAAACAAGTGAACAAGTAAACAAGTGATCAAGCAAACAAGTGAACAAGCAAACAAGTGAACAAGTGAACAAGTGAACAAGTGAACAAGTAAACAAGTGAACAAGTGAACAAGCAAACAAGTGAACAAGCAAACAAGTGAACAAGTGAACAAGTGAACAAGTGAACAAGTGAACAAGTGAACAAGCAAACAAGCAAAAAAAGTCAATAAATGAACAAGCAAACAAACCAGAAAGCTTTAGGGCAATAAATTAACTAGTCGACCAACTTATGAAACAAGTGATATATCAGTCAGTCAGCCAGTCAGCCAGCCAGCCAGCCAACCAGCCAACCAGTCAGCCAGCCAACCAGTCAGTCAGTGAGTCAGTGAGTCAGTCAGTCAGTCAGCCAGCCAGCCAGCCAGTCAGTCAGTCAGTCAGTCAGTCAGTCCGTGAACCAGTCACCCAACCATTATCTACATTGATATTCGTTTTCTTACGGAGAAAAATCCAATCCAACCCAGCCAAGTTTTTTTGTTTTAAAGATAACAAATACGCACTCGTGTGTTTTATTTTCAATCTGTCACCGCACTTATTTAGGATAACATCATGATAGAAAAAACACAAAAATGAACAGCAGCAGCAACAACAACAACAGCAATATACACACACGCACGCACGCGCGCACACACACACATACGCAGAGAGGAGAGAGAGAGAGACAGAGACACAGAGAGAGAGAGAGAGAGAGAGAGAGGAGAGAGAGAGAGAGAGAGAGAGAGAGAGAGAGAGAGAGAGAGAGAGAGAGAGAGAGAGAAGAGGAGAGAGAGAGGAGAGAGAGAGAGAGAGAGAGAGAGATTGGCATCCAGGAACACTTAGAAGGGGCCACAACCGATTTGGCATCCAGGAATACTTAGAAAGGGCCACAACCGAGGCACCTTGAGACTACAGCTAGGCTGGACAGGGCGAAACAGATCCCGGACAGATGGTCCGTCACCGTAAACGTCCGTCTCTAGCCACTGGAGGTGTGACGTTCAACCCCGATGATGTTCGCACTAGGTCCTGTTCTGTCTCAAACGGACGGCTCGCATCCTCCAACCAATCAACTCCCCTCTTGAAGCCTATGACTTTATTGCCCTTGTAGTAAGTAGCGTGTGTGCCTTGTGTATGTGATTGTTGTTATTGTTGTTAATATTGTTTAGTGTTCTTATGTTGTGCACCCTGGGGATGACTGAGAATATAACTCTTGTCTACATCATTTCTTCTGGGAATCCCTGTGGTGAAGAAAACCAGACTGGCGAATACATTCTTCAAAGGTGCGCGCTATACAGCGACCTGAGGAATCTGGTGTGGCTGACGGAGATAACCCTACACAAACCAAGCTGTACGGCCCTCGAGAAAAGCTGGAAAGGATATGTATGCCATCATTTTTTTCCCAGACACATCTGACGGTGTAAAAGCTAACGAGAGAAGGAGAAGAAGACTTATCCTCACCTGGGAATCATTGAGACTGTAAGGACACACTGGGTGAGAAGTTTGTATGGCTGTGTTTTCTGAGACACCTCGCCATGTGGGCAGCCGTACTCTGGCTTCAGAGTGTGTTTTTCTCCTTTAAAGGAGAGCGCAGGCTGTTACGCTAACAGCTTGTCATGGCTGCAAACAGTCTCAACATAATACGCCAAAGCACAACATTGGATTCGGATGAGACTACAAACCGAGTTCCCGTGTGCGAACGCATGCAGAACATCTTACGCGCACATTAAACCCTGTTCCACTTTTTGTAAGAGTAGGCCATTGTATGCCGGTGGGAACAGATGACAGGATTTACAAAACTGCATTCACACGGGGACTGGATTAAAAAAAAAAGCACAAGAGTGTTTATTCCATTATCCTCTATATAAAAGAATAAATAAAAAATAAAAGAACACCATTTTGATGTAGGTCTTGGCACTTAACTTACTTCAATAACTGACGCAGCTTTTGGCCTTGGGGTAGTGTATGTGATTGAAACCTCAGGACCTGCAAGGACTTTCACTGTTAGACACCTTAAACATTCCGTATCAGAAAGCAAGTGGCAGCATGGTTAAGACGTTCACCTGCCTAACAAATAAACTGTGAGGTTCTGGGTTCCATTCCCAGCATTGCCCTTTCTTCCCAGTGTGTCGAAAAATCGATTTGAAAATTTCCTTTGATTGAGACTATAAACTGAGGCCCTGTAAGCGAATGCATACAGAATATCTTGCACACATGTTAAAAACCTCTTTCGGCTTTTGAAAGAGTTGGCCATTCTGTGCCTGTAAGAAGGGATGACAAAATTTGGTAAAACACATGGACATAGGTATCATGCTTAGACACCATTCCCGATGTCGGAATGCGGCTATCTTAATGTTGAAAAAACAGAACAAATGATCTTAGACACAGCAATATCACCACCTGTAAACCTATGGGCTCTAGCTAAGGAACGAAAAAAACAACAACAAACAAACCTCCCTCCCCCCAAAAAAAAACACAAAAAACCCACCGGGAAATGTCCAGCCAAAACAGCTTGGAGTAGTCTGAGTCGAAAAATCGGAAACGATCGTGTGTCGCTAGCTTTAGAGGCAGATTATTGTGGCGATGAAAGGTCATTGACTTCAGGATGTTGACAGTAAGGCCCTGACCTCTGTGAGCTGTTGGCTTCTGATGATACATGTACTGTGCTGTGCTGTACTGTACTGTACTGTGCTGTGCTGTACTGTACTGTACTGGGCTGTGCTGTACTGTGCTGTACTGTACTGTACTGTACTGTACTGTACTATGCTGTGCTGTGCTGTACTGTACTGTGCTGTGCTGTACTGTACTGTGCTGTGCTGTGCTGTGCTGTACTGTACTGTGCTGTACTGTACTGTACTGTACTTGGCTGTGCTGTACTGTGCTGTACTGGGCTATGCTGTACTGTGCTGTAGTGGGCTGTGCTGTACTGTACTGTACTGTGCTGTACTGTGCTGTACTGTGCTGTGCTGTACTGGGCTGTGCGGTACTGTGCTGTACTGTGCTGTACTGTGCTGTGCTGTACTGTGCTGTACTGGGCTATGCTGTACTGTACTGTACTGTGCTGTGCTGTACTGTACTGTGCTGCACTGTGCTGTGCTGTACTGTACTGTACTGTGCTGTACTGTGCTGTCCTGTACTGTACTGTACTGTGCTGTACTGTGCTGTGCTGTGCTGTGCTGTACTGTGCTGTGCTGTACTGTGCTGTGCTGTGCTGTACTGTGCTGTACTGTGCTGTATTGTACTGTGCTGTACTGTGCTGTCATGTACTGTATTGTACTGTACTGTACTGTACTGTACTGTACTGTACTGTGCTGTGCTGTGCTGTGCTGTGCTGTACTGAACTGTACTGTACTGTGCTGTACTGTGCTGTACTGTACTGTGCTGCGCTGTACTGTGCTGCGCTGCGCTGTGCTGTACTGTACTGTGCTGCGCTGCGCTGTGCTGTACTGTACTGTACTGTGCTGTACTGTGCTGTTGTGTGCTGCGCTGTACTGTACTGTACAGTGCTGTGCTGTGCTGTATTGCACTGTACTATACTGTCCTGTGCTGTATTGTACTGTACTGTGCTGCGCTGTGTTGTACTGTATTGTATTGTACTGTACTGTACTGTACTGTACTGTACTGTACTGTACTGTACTGTGCTGTCCTGTACTGTGCTGTACTGTGCTGTGCTGTGCTGTGCTGTACTGTACTGTACTGTGATGTGCTGCGCTGTACTGGATTGTGCTGTACTGTATTGTAATGTACTGTGCTGTGCTATACTGTACCGCACTGTACTATGCTGTACTGTGCTTTACGGTATTTTTTTTTTTATTGTACTTTGCTGTATTTTCTCTGTCTGTACTGTGCTGTACCAGTCTGCCCCCCCCCCCCCCCCCCTGACAGCTTACATCGTTCTGCTGAAGTTGAGGAATGTGTGTGTGTCTGCGTGAGTGCGCGCGCGCGCGCACGCGAGTGTGTGTGTGTATTGTGCTGTGTTGTGTTGTGTTGTGTGGTGTAGTGTGGTGTGGTGTGGTGTGGTGTGGTGTAGTGTGGTGTGGTGGGGTGTGGTGTGGTGGGGTGTGGTGTGGTGTGGTGTGGTGTGGTTTGTGTGTATGTGTGTGAATGGGGACCGGATGAAAAAAAGCACATGATTGCTTATTCTGTTATCCTCGATATAAAAGAATAAATAAATAAATAAATAAATAAATATTTGTGGTGTCTTCAATTTTAACGTCTATCCACATTTATGTGTGTGTTGTGTTATGTGTTGTGTTGTGTTATGTTGTGTTGTGCTGTGGTGTTGGTGGTTGGTGTGTGGTGGTGGTGTGTGCGTGTGTTGTGTTGTGTATGTAGTGTTTTGTGTGTGAGTGTGTGTGCTTACGTGCGTGCGTGCTCGGGGAGAAGATAGGAGAGCAAGGAGACGGAATCCCGTGATAATCTGACGAGGTTTGAATACATGATCTGGATCTCTGTCTGTGTCTGTCTGTCTGTCTGTCTGTCTGTCTGTCTGTCTGTCTGTCTGTCCCTCTCTGCTTTCTTAATTTGTTCTCTATCTCTGTCTGTCTGGTCTGTCTGTCTGTCTGTCTGTCAGTCTGTCTGTCTGTCTGTCTGTCTGTCTGTCTGTCTGTCTGTCTCTCTCTCTCTCTCTCTCTCTCTCTCTTCTCTGCTTTATCAATTTGTATCTCCGTCTGTCTGTCTGTCTGTCTGTCTTTATCTGCTCTCTCAATTTGTCTGTCTGTCTGTCTCTGTCTGCCTGTCTCTCTCTGTGCTCTCTCAATTTGTCTCTCTGTCTCTGTCTGTCTTTCTCTCTCTCTCTGCTCTCTCAATTTGTCTCTCTGTCTCTGTCTGTCTGTCTTTCTCTCTCTCTCTGCTCTCTCAATTTGTCTCTCTGTCTGTCTGTCTGTCTGTTCTGTCTGTCTGTCTGTCTGTCTGTCTCTC
>CM060342.1:32410940-32428440 GCA_030674155.1 Stramonita haemastoma
TTTTCAGTTAGTCTGAGAGTGAGAAATTTTGGCAAACAATTTGTAAATGTGTGACAGTTTTCCTTAGTCTGAGAGTGACAAATTCTGCTCAGCTAACTCAGTCTGGCCACTGTGACCCTCCCCCCCCCCCCCCCCCCCCTGTGTCTCTCTGATTCAGAACCACCACCTTCAAAGACTGCCTGTTTCATGTGTCAGCCACAGAAGACGAACTGCAGCAGTTTTGTGCAGAAGCAGAACAGACTGGTCCAGTTTTGACCAGCAAGCTCGAGAGCTGAAACCAGTAAGTCAACATTCTCCATTTGTTTTGCTTTAAGAACCCTCCCTCCCCCACTTCCTACCTATATAGAAGTAAACAATACTAAATGAAGAAATGTGGATATTGGAAAGTATAACGATGTGTCCCACTCATTTCCTCAATGCATCTCTAAAGTTGGAATGTGGCTATCTTCATGATCTCTAAGGTGTGGACTGGATGTAAAAAAAAACCCACATGAGTGCTTACTCATTATCCTCGAAATAAAAGAAATTCGATTTCATTGGATTGATTTGATGGGCACAAAACGGTTACATATGCAAAAATCACACCAAAGCTACAACTCAGGAACAAAGAGAAATCCTCAGGAAGTGTGCTTCAAACAGGACACCTGATGAATAACGTGTGAAGAAAATATTAAGTCTTCTCCCACAAGAGATATCATATAATGGAAATTCCCCTGTGGAAATACTGGGGCCCTTTCTGTATAAGTAATAAAAAACTTTGTGCTTGAAACAATTTTCCTTTTCTTATTACTGCTTTAGCTTCTGTCTGTTAGGCTTATTACACCCCCCCTTCTGTGTTGTGTTGTATGTGTTGTCTGTGTGTGTGTGTGTGTGTGTGTGTGTGTGTGTGTGTGTGTGTGTGTGTGTGTGTGTGTTGGTGTTCTCTCTCTCTCTCCTCTCTTCTATCTATCTCATCTATCTATCTATCTATCTATCTATCTATCTATCTATCTATCTATCTATCTATCTATCTATCTATCTATCTCATACACACATGCAATTTTCTGCCTTTTTAGCCTATTCCCCTATATACATATTTTTTTAAAATCTGAAAACATCTTGTCAAAAATTCTGGCTAAGGCCAGCAGGTAGATCTCCTGCAGAGTTACAATCACTGGAAAAGACCAGGCACTACACATTCCACCAAATGTGACCATGGAAACATATGACGGTATGGGAAACAGGACTCTCTGCGAGTTTGTTTTTGTTTAAACTGCACAAAGAAACTGCAATGTGAAAACCACGAAATTCATCTCCTAATTGCCTCCACTGCATTGATACAGACATAGATAATGCTGTAACCAAAGACAGATTAATGATCACCTGGTAATGTGGTTTGCTCTCTCTCTCTCTCTATCTATCTATGAAACAGTGTCTTCACTTGTGCAGACATTGTTTTGCTCCTTTCAAAGAAATGTTCACATAAGGCAGAACCTGTTTTTCAACAGATTCAATTTTATACCAGTGGATGTTTCTCCATGTGGTTTACAACCACGTTATGGATTACCCATCAACAGTATTTGTTATCTTGTGCTGTTTTGGCGGAAAAGTAGGTCAGTTTTATTTTCCTTCTGCCATTCTGACCTCCTGTGTCTGCCCATTCATCTGTTATTGTCAACAGCACATGCTGAATTAAATTTTGAGCTTTGGTGACTATGTCGGCCACAGCTGGATGCAATGTATCTGTGTTGGGTGTCCACAGCTGATTGTCACACAAGGTGTGAACTGCTTGCTTTCCAAGCCCTGTATGATGCCCATTGTTTGCTTAAGTGTGGAGTGAGGGGATAGTGTGAACACAACATTCCTCGCCCTGTGTCTCCTCACCATGGCCATGTTGGAAGTGTCGTCATGGCTTTTTTCATTTATGTATTTATTCATTTAGTTATTTATTCTTTTATGTATTCATTTATTTATTATTCATTCATTTATTTATTGATCTATTTCATTATTTTATTTCAAGGATAATGGAGTGTGCCAGCCAGGCCATTGTTCAACAGCTGACTTGTATTAGGCATCAGTTTGGCATACAATGCTGTGACCTCTTTGCTAAGAAAGGGCCACAGCGGCTGACGTGTCTGTGAGACAGGTCTGTCTGTAGCTGCATGAGCCAGCATCAGGAGGGTGTCTGAGTGTGTGTCAGTTGCTTCAGTCACACTTTTCTTCAGTGTTTTGTATATGGGGCTTTTTGCTTCAGTCACACTTTTCTTCAGTGTTTTGTATATGGGGCTTTTTGCTTCAGTCACACTTTTCTTCAGTGTTTTGTATATGGGGCTTTTTGCTTCAGTCACACTTTTTTCAGTGTCTTGTTTATGGAACTTGTGCTTATGGTTATTACTTATGGTTTGTGCTTCAGTCACACTTTTTTCAGTGTCTTGTTTATAGGGGCTGTTTGCTTTAATAACACTTTTCTTCAATGATTTGCCTCTGGGGCTTTTCCCTTTGCATCAGTAACACTTTTCTTCTGTGATTTGTATTTTTGTTTGTTTGTTTGTTGTTGTTGTTTTCTAGATAGATGGCTTGATGAAAAAGCAAATTTATTGCTTACTCAATGTTTCATCTGGAAATAAAATTTTGACCGACTTTGACACATGCATACATACATACATGCATGCATGCATACATGCATACATACATACATACATACATACATACATACATACATACAACATACAACATACATACATACATACATACATACATACATACATACATACATACATACATACACATGCAAAAAGATGTGAAAATAAAGTGCTATAAAGATCAGTACTTAAGACTGAAGATAACACAGAAAAAGAAAGATATAAAAGAAAACAAAATCAACACTAAACACAGGTTTATTTTTACAGAATAGAAAGGGCACTGACATACAATGCACACAGCAAGCCAGCCTCCCTCTCTTTGCAGGAAGGGAATGTCTGGCACCTAATAGGGTTATCCTCTGTCACTACTACGCATTCAAAGTGTGGAAAAGGGACTGTGTGGACTGGACTGACCTGGAGACAACTGTCACCCAACACATCCCTCGTGTCCCCCTGACAGCTGTCTAAGTAACAGGACTTATGATGATGGTGATGGTGATGATGATGTTGATGATGATGATGATGATGATGAATAATGACGATGTCGATGATGATGATAATGATGATGATTTGTTGACCATTAAAAAAAAAATCTTTTGCCTATTTTTTGTTTGGTTTACTACTTTTCAGGAGGGCTGCTACTAGTTTTGATACCAACAATTAGAGAAGCTGCCAAATCCAGACATGGACTGAAGAACGGACTAAGTGATGATGATGATGTGAACGTGAAGCAATGGAAAGAAGAAGACACAGACACCCATGCAATAGCCGGCATCAACCTATGGCGGGATATGGAAACAGCGTGGACAGAGCTCAAAGACAGCAAGGTTATTACCCAGGTAGGTTCTGTTTATTTGTTATTTGGTGAAGGTGTCGGCTGTCTCATGTGTTCTTTTTTTTCCAAGGCGGAATGTCATGACATGTAGAATGTTGTGTACAAGCTACGAATTATCTGCCAAGAAAGTACTCTGTCTGCCAATATTACTCTGATGCCTGATCTGTTTTTTTTTTAAATTATCAATGATACATCTACACCATGTTTCACTATGAAAAGTTTTGCTGTTTGTTGCTGTTGTTAAGATTCTTGATGTTAGGTAAGTTGAGGAATGACCTATGCCTTGTTGACAGAAGTGTAGCCACTGATCATAATCTGAAAGCTTGAAAAAGTCTTGGGTATTTACTAAAGCAAAATTTAAAGTTGATGACTATCTTCACTCACATAGTAAAACACAGCAACCCCCTTTTCTAATGTTTAGAGAAATGCTTTGTTCTGTCTGGTCCAGTGACAGAATATTTTGCAAACTGTCTCACTTTGGGGTTTGTCTGGAAACGTAGAATCGGGGCATTTTGAGGAAGGGGAGTAAGTAAAAGAGAAATGTAGAGGGAGAGAGAGAGTGAATAAGAGAGAACAATTCAACAATTCAACACCTTTATTGTCCTCTGTTAAAGGAAATTTGTTTTGCAGTGATTAAAAGCATATCTAAACAGCTAGTAAGAAATCGAGAAATAATTTAAACACACAAAATAGAGGTAACAATTGTTAAACACACACATACACACATACACGCACACACACACATACACGCACACACACAACACCACAGCACACGCACACACACACACACACACACACCTTTACTAAAAGAAATGTTTAGCAACCAATAAAAATTCCACACAACTAAGTTAGATATATATAAATTTCGATAAATTTGACTGCACATAATAAAAGTTAACATTTGTTAAACACACACACACACACACACACACACACACACACACAACACACACACACACACACACACACACCCTGCTGCACATTACTGTCTACTTGTGTTTGTTGCAGGAAGAATATGAGCGATGCACAGCACCAGTGTTGTGTCGTACAAAAAGGGAGATTACACTGCCGTTTGAATCAGTAATCTCCCCAGTATGCCAGGCAGGCTTGTCATTGGTTGCGCTTGATGAGGTGATGCACACCTGTGTGTACAAAGCGATGTGGCGGGAAAAATTGACCAATGGTATGATATGTTTCTTTGTGCTATGGACTGGATGAAATGTATTCAGTGTTTGCATTAGCCTCTCCTCTCTCTCTCTCTCTCTCTCTCTCTCTCTCTCTCTCTCTCTCTCTCTTGTTTGTATTAAAGGTTCTGTATCAGGGAAAACTGTTTATTTCTAAACATCAACAACATCATTAACAATTGGTTAAGCCATAGGTCAACTAAACAAATGAACAGATGATTATCAATATCCAATTTCTATGTTTATGCATTATTTTTTAACCAGGCCAAACTGTTTCAATGATTGATGTAAGCAAAGTGCTGAGACCTATATCAAACTGGCATCATGCTTTGATAACGTTGTGCTGACACCAATTGTAAAAAACCTACATTCTTTGTGAAAGAAAAAATACTCTGCAGTCAGAGTATGGCAAGGTGCTTGAAAACAGCTGCATGGCAAACTTTCTACCATCCACTGTATGATCTATGGTCTGGCAGTGATTCTCATGTGTGATGAGTAAGACAGTATATTGTGGGAAGACCCTCAGTGATAATCTGGGGAATCGCCTGACAACAGCTAACAATGCCAACTGTTGTTCCCCAGGCACATTGGGCTTAAATTTCAGAATAGCACTATTCCAACGTGTCTTCACATGTATTCTATATGAAAGGCAAACGTTACTGATTTAAGCCCCAAAGAATACTTTCATACACTACCATTTATGCCTCAACACACCATAGATATATGCTTCAAT
The DNA here is from genome assembly GCA_030674155.1 of Stramonita haemastoma. Taxonomy (NCBI): domain Eukaryota; kingdom Metazoa; phylum Mollusca; class Gastropoda; order Neogastropoda; family Muricidae; genus Stramonita; species Stramonita haemastoma. The sequence continues at coordinate 32,416,314 of CM060342.1, forward strand.
GCACCATGATTTTCACACCACAGTTATATGCTTCAGTACACCACGATTATATGATCAATACGCCTATCCTATTTGTCTGATATCACTAGTTAGTGGATGGACGCCAAAAAACGAAGACACACACACTGTCAGTGTGGTGGTGGAACCCGCATCATAAAAATGTATGGAATGACGTTATTGTATGAGTGTTTTTTATTGGAAAAAGTGCTTACAAAACGTAGACCTACAGTTCACCCTATAGGCCCTTCTGTTGTCACTAAATACTGTTTTTGTGGTAGTTATTATCTCCTTTTTTTTTTAGAAGTAGACCATTGTGTGTCGTATCAATGCATAACAACATTTCCAAAACTGTATCCATATGGTGACTGCATGTAATAAAAAAAAAAAGCACATCATGTTTATTCTAGTATCCTAGAAATAAAAGAGCAAAATGAGAAAGGTCTATGATTTGTATATCTGTCCCTGTAAGATGAACCTCTGTGATGATCGTATTTTTCAAAGTTCTCAGAATGGTGTAGCCACCGCTGTAGTCTAGTGGTTAGGGCGTTGGACTCGTAATCTAAAGGTTGCGGGTTCGATCCCATCTTTCGGCTATGGTGTTGTGCCCTTGGAAAAGGCACTTTACGGCTATTTTCTCACCCCACCCAGGTGTAAAAGGGGTACCAACCTTGTGTTGGGGGTTAACCCTGTGATAGACTGGCGTCCTATCCAGGGGGGAGTCTGTGACTCTCAGTCGCTTAACGCCACAGAAACGGGGATAAGCACCGGCCTGATGAGCCTTAGGCTCGGGACAGACTTTAACTTTAACTTAACTCAGAATGGTGTAAGGGCAGTGTATACACTTGATGTTTGCAGGCCCTACTCCTTCTTTCTGCTGTCCCTGCCTCCTTTACTAACATTTTCTGTGTCGTCTTCCATTCCATTTGTGTGATGCAGCTTGTTTTCTTTTGTTTGATTGTTTGTTGTGGAGTTTTACTTTTTTCCCCCTTTCTCATTATGTTTATTTCTCCCTTTTTGTTGTTTTTTGTTTGTTTGTTAGGTTGGGGTTTTTTTTTTTGCTTCTTCTATCAAAACAAGGAAAAAGAAGGAAAGTGAAAAAAGAAAAACACTGAGGAAAGCTATTGTCCACCACTTCTTCCTTTTCCCTCTATTTCATTCTCCGAGCCATCTTCCCTCTTTTGATTTGTCCAAGGCGTCCCTCCTTCATTTCACCTTTCTTTTTACTTGGTCCTTCTCTCATTTCACAGAAGGTGCAGACGACAGAGAGTATTTCGCAGACTGTCTGGTCAACGCACATCGCGTGTGGAGTCACTGCACCTTCCGCTCCAGTCTTTCTGACATGCGCAGTGAGGAGGAAAAGGCCGCCATCTTGGACGAGCTGTACAGAAGAATGAAGGCAGTGGTGATGAAGAAAGACCCGGACACTTACTGCAGTGATCTGCTCTTGTCCAGACTTGTGGCCCAAAAGAGGAAATAGACCACCATGTAATGGTCACTGCTTCTCAGATTCTCCGATTCTTGACCATGAAATGTAGAATGTGTGTGTGTGTGTGTGTGTGTGTGTTCGATTTCATGTAAAGTCTCTTCACAGATTGTGATATAAGACGGACAAAGGGGGTGGGGTTTGGGGGTGGGGTCTGGATCATTGTTTGGAGGTGGATACGGGCCGCACATATTTTGAATAGGGGAGGACAAATAAATGGAAATCAGATGACTGATCTACTATTAAAGCTACAGTATGCAACCACTGAATCATGATTAAGTACAACAGGTAACAATAACAACAAATTTTTCAGATAATTAAATAACAACCAAAAAAACAAATCACATTTGTAACCAGATCTAACAAGTAAACAGTAAAACAAAATCCGTATGTCTAACAATGACAAAGAAATGGAAATCCATTTCACTAAAAACAGGATGTCTTTTAAGTCCGTAATAATCATTTTAAGAAACCAACTGGACTGTGCAATAGTGGTTTTGTGTGTGTGTGTGTGTGTGTGTGTGTGTGTGTGTGTGTGCGTGTGCGTGTGCATGTGTGTGTGTGTGTGTGTGTGTGTGTGTGACTCCACATGCTTTGATCAGGCAGTCTGGAAGTACTCTCTGTCGTCTGTACCTTGTGTGAAATGAGAGAAAAACCAAGCACGTGTGTGCGCGCGTGAGAAGTTGAGCTCAAATTCTATAGAAAATTGAACATTATTTTTATTTTAATGATGAAAAACAGTTATAAAGCTTTATTCTATGTGAAAGAGATGCTTTAAAACGTGCAGATGGTTCTTCTGTGACCTTGAACAGCTGATCAGAGATGTGACTTTCACTGGGTGTGCAAACATGACTGGGTGTTTTTTTCAGATGAGACCATGGACCAAATCTGGATGTAAAAATCATCAGTGCATGTTTCATCATTATCCAAACAGAGGAAATTAGATTAAGAGGCATATACACATGCATGGGCATGCGGAGAGTGTTCCTGTGCGCCCCCCCCCCCCCCCCCACACACACACACACACATGCACATGCATATGCACACATTCTACATTTCATGGTCAGGAATCTGAGATGCTCTGTTACAAGTCATAAAGAGTTGAAACGTATTTCAGTCTCTTGTGTATCATAAACCTCACCTGTGTATTCAGATCTGTAGCCCCTGTTGTGAGGGAAGGGGGAGGGGAAGGTGTGATCAGTTTGGTAATGCATGCTGGGAAAGAATACACCACCTGTCAACCTTTACTGTTGTGTTCAGATAGGAACACCCTCCTCTGTGTGTATGACCTGTCACCCTATACTGTTGTGTCTAGTGGGGAATTCCCTCCTCTGTGTGTACGACCTGTCAATCTATACTGTTGTGTCTAGTGGGGAATTCCCTCCTCTGTGTGTATGACCTGTCAATCTATACTGTTGTGTCTAGTGGGGAACACCCTCCTTTGTAGGTACGACCTGTCATCCTATACTGCTGTGTCCAGTGAGGAATGCTATCTTCTGTGTGTACGACCTGTCAACCTATACTGTTGTGTCTAGTGGGGAATTCCCTCCTCTGTGTGTACGACCTGTCAATCTATACTGCTGTGTCCAGTGAGGAATGCTGTCTTCTGTGTGTACGACTTGTCAACCTATACTGTTGTGTTCAGATAAAGACACCCTCCTCCTTTGTATGTACGACCTGTCAACTTATACTGTTGTGTTCAGATAAAGACACCCTCCTCCTTTGTATGTACGACCTGTCATCCTATGCTGCTGTGTCCAGTGAGGAATGCTGTCTTCTGTGTGTATGACCTGTCAATCTATACTGTTGTGTCTAGTGGGGAATTCCCTCCAATGTGTGTATGACCTGTCAATCTATACTGTTGTGTTCAGATAAGGACAACCTCCTTTGTATGTACGACCTGTCAATCTACACTGTTGTGTTCAGATAAGGACACCCTTCTTGGTGTGTACGACCTGGGGAAGTTATACGAATATCGTGTGGAAAAATAAAGCAAGATACATTGTTAGTCATGGTATACGTGATTTGGGGAAACACCAGGAGCTCCTTGAATCTCAGAAATGTTACAGGGTTCCTAAATTTGAAATTCTCTCATGCAAACACAGTTTAATGTCAAAACCGATGCAACTATCAAACACATGAAAAAACACTCAAAGAGAGACAGAGATGGGGAGAGGGTGGAGTGAGAGAGAGATGGGGGTGAGAGGGAGAAGAGAGAGAGGAAGGGGTAGGCAATGATAATGATGATGATGATAATGATTGACATGGTAATGATTTTTCTTTGTTCAACATGAATGATTAGAGATGTCCCAAGTTGATGTAAAGAGTATGTCATAATGTTGTTTTGCACACAGACCAAAAATTAAAGTGTAAATTGTGCATGGTGCTTTGAGCTTCTTGTTTTTACACAGTCGCTTTTCTAGTCATGTGTGCTCTTAAACAACTATTCTAAGTGTGTGTGCGTGCGTGCGTGCGTGCGTGAGTGTGTGTGTGTGTGTGTGTGTGTGTGTGTGTGTGTGTGTGTGTGTGTGTGTGTGTGTGTGTGTGTGTGTGTGTGTGTGTGTGTGTGTGCTGCTTGTATGAGCGCGCATGTGTGCACATCTGCACGTGAACTTGAGTCTTGTATATCGGGGGTCGCGTGAAGCATCTGCACAAATATGTTGCAGAAACATGTGCGGGAGAACATCACATAAGCGTTGTTTGCACATATAGCATAATGTGTTCATTTTGTATGGTGATGAAAGCCTTGGGTGGAACGATTTACTATGGAAATCAGAGGACCACGGGGAGTTGAGGAAGCTGGTTGCAAAGTCTTCAGTGGTGCACCCTCGGTCCACAGGACTACAGCGGGATAGGTGAAGGTGAAGGAGAAGTAAGCTGTAAGCTCTCTGATGACATGTACACAATTGTTTCTTTTATCCTTAAATTTGTGTAATCATTTACTCGAAACCAAACTGAATTTCTCTGTTTTTGAAATAATAAAGTATTTGGAATTGGAATTGGTAGTCTGTGTGCATGTGATATTTGTGTGTGTGTGTGTGTGTATATGTGTGTGTGTGTATGTGTGTGTGTGCGTGCGTGTGTGTGTGTGTGTGTGTGTGTGTGTGTGTGTGGTTGTGTGCTTGCGTGCGTGCGTGCGTGCGTGCGTGCGTGTGTGTGTGTGTGTGTGTGTTGGAGGGAAGGATACAATTGGGTTCACTATACAGACATCCAGAATGAATCAAGTGCATTTTTGGTACACAGTGTTGGTGTTGAAAGACAGCGGAAAGTACAGGGGAGATATCTTACTGTTGCTGCTATAGTCCTGGCAGTGAAGGTAAAACCAGTGTTTTGTCATTGTTGTTGTTGTTGTTCGTGTTGTATTATCTTTTTTTTTTTAAACAAGGTAAAGGTGTCCCATAACCTGTGTGATCGTAAGGGAGCGAGGCGTCAGAGACCTCTGCTTCTCTAGGGGCCAGCATGTTAAGGGCGGCGCCCATCTTCTCTCCCTCACAGCTTTACCTTCCCTGACCCTAAAGAGGGCAGGTACCCATTTACAGCTGGGTGAGCTGGGGGACTGTACTGTAGCCAAGGTGCGCAAACGTCACCCTTTTTATATTTAAGAACTGCAGTTGGAAGTGGGTTACTTTGCTGCAGCTTTAAGAAACATTATCTGCCTGTGAGCGTGCACGTGTGTGTGTGTGTGTGTGTGTGTGTGTGTGTGTGTGTGTGTGTGTGTGTGTGTGTGTGTGTGTGTGTGTGTGTGCGCGCGCGCGCGCGCGCGCGCGCGCGTGTGTGTGTGTTGTACGCGTGTGTACTCATTTATTACCAATTGGGTTAAGAGTGGGTGAAGAAAGTCAGGAACACTAAGACAATCATAGTGCCACAAAATGGACCATTTTTCAGACAGTCACTTCTGGAAGAATGAGATCGCTTCAAACAGTTGTAGTGAAAGGCGATCAGTTTATTGTCTTTGGGGTTATAACATTTCTGTGATAAACACATGTTGTTTCATAGCAACAACATTATAGATAACACACATCTCCGGCTATACAATCTATAATTATTTATGAGGATTACCCGTTTTCGTTTTACAGTAGGTGCAAGGTACAGTTAACCAAACCAGGAAAAACTCTGTACTCTCTGTACAGCACTATCATCTGGTTATGATGATACAGTTTATACCCACAGTTAACCAAACCAGGAAGAACTCTGTACTCTCTGTACAGCACTATCATCTGGTTATGATGATACAGTTTATACCCACAGTTAACCAAACCAGGAAAAACTCTGTACTCTCTGTACAGCACTATCATCTGGTTATGATGATACAGTTTATACCCACAGTTAACCAAACCAGGAAGAACTCTGTACTCTCTGTACAGCACTATCATCTGGTTATGATGATACAGTTTATACCCACAGTTAACCAAACCAGAAGAACTCTGTACACTCTGTACAGCACTATCATCTGGTTATGATGATACAGTTTATACCCACAGTTAACCAAACCAGGAAGAACTCTGTACTCTCTGTACAGCACTATCATCTGGTTATGATGATACAGTTTATACCCACAGTTAACCAAACCAGGAAGAACTCTGTACTCTCTGTACAGCACTATCATCTGGTTTATGATGATACAGTTTATACCCACAGTTAACCAAACCAGGAAAAACTCTGTACTCTCTGTACAGCACTATCATCTGGTTATGATGATACAGTTTATACCCACAGTTAACCAAACCAGGAAGAACTCTGTACTCTCTGTACAGCGCTATCATCTGGTTATGATGATACAGTTTATACCCACAGTTAACCAAACCAGGAAGAACTCTGTACTCTCTGTACAGCACTTTCATCTGTTTATGATGATACAGTTTATACCCACAGTTAACCAAACCAGGAAGAACTCTGTACTCTCTGTACAGCACTATCATCTGTTATGATGATACAGTTTATACCCACAGTTAACCAAACCAGGAAAAACTCTGTACTCTCTGTACAGCACTATCATCTGTTTATGATGATACAGTTTATACCCACAGTTAACCAAACCAGGAAGAACTCTGTACTCTCTGTACAGCACTATCATCTGTTTATGATGATACAGTTTATACCCACAGTTAACCAAACCAGGAAGAACTCTGTACTCTCTGCACAGCACTATCATCTGTTTATGATAATACCCTACGATAATACTGTGATAATACCCTAATTGGTAGCACTGTACTTATGGCGACACTGCTGGTGCCAAACTGTATTAGCTTCTGCTGTTCCTTTGGATCCATCATCAGTGTGGAGAGGGGGACCTGCTATCTGGGCAACAGCTCGTCCTCCATACTATCCTGCCCAGGCTCGCGTCCTGGTGCCACTCCCCATCGGACTGACCAGCCACAGCCGGCGTTGTTGCTGAACAAATGACCTGTCTTTTGGCGCGAATTCCATAGTCGACACCGACTGACGGAGGCCTACTACTCATACTTATGGCGACGTGCTCTTCCCAAGGAGAGCAGCCTGAATTTTGAGCAGAGAAATCTGCTGTGAAATAAAGTGGTATAAAATAAAAACAAATATTTTTAAATGGCTCTCATGGGAGGCCAGCCTCTTCTTGTTGAATGAAATCAAACAGGAATGGTCCAAAAGTAAAGTGTTCAATGCCTGCATCGGTGTCGGACTGGTGCGTTAGTCAATGGCCATTCCAGCTGAAAACTGAGTGACAAAACTGAGAAAAGTTTGAAGCACACAACTCCACTGAAAACTGTGATAGGCTAGTGTTTCCACTTGTAAATAGAGACGCATGGGCGGAACTTTTTTCGGAACAGAGAACAGCTAACCTCAAACTCGCATGTGCCCAATGGCTGAGCCATTATCGAGGTGACAACAGCTAGACCCTAGGTCTGTTTCACACATAGAAGACTAAAAGAGGCTGTGCAACGCAATGCAGCATGATTTGGAACTACAGACACTACCGCATTGCTAGGGAAGCCACGCATCAATCATCAATGTCAGATGCCCAGTGATGTGCCCCCTGTCAATTCGCCTTTGTGTGCTGAGTCTGTTGGCATTATAAACCATTTGTTGGTGACAAGCTTGTGCCTGCTTTGAAAAATAAAACATGAATGAGACTGACAAGATAGGCTACAAGGCTATGGGAAGAAATTTGTTTGCTTCCAGAACGATGGCAAATGGGGGAAACAAAAAGGGGTCTTTTTTAAGGAACTCAAACATTTCCCAGCCAAATGCAGGGGTTTTCAGAACCCCAAACAGACTTATAGCCAGTGCTACAACTTCCCCAAAGGGCGCAGCCAGTGGAATAGCTTTTTCCAGGCTCAGTAACTGAGGTAAAAGATTTTGATGCAAAGACAATATCTAACACTATGCAAATGCTGAAAGAAGAGTCAGAACCATTTGAAGCAGAAAGACAAGCTAAATTTACAGATGACTGGGCCTTGCTGACATCAGACAGTGAACTCTTGAAAATGGTGACAGGTGCTGAAATTGAGACTAACTGTGAAATTGAGGAGTTAGCTATCCTATCAAATTCATGTTCACATGTATAGAGAATCAACGCAGCAGAGGGTGCTTTATTGATGAAGATATTAACGAACTGATTAAGAAAAAGGTGACCACACCATGTGAACACACACAAGGAGAAGTTTTGTCACAAATCTTCACCCAGCAGAAAAAGATAGATCACATGGAATGATCTTGAAGTTGAAAAGTCTTAATGAAGAAGTCACCTATCACCATCTTAAGATGGACAGTTTGGCCACAGCCATGGCTTTGATAAGCAAAAATTGTTTCATGGCCTTATTGGAGGGGAAAGATGCTTACTACTCAGTACCAATACACAAGGAACACAGAAAGCTGTTGAAGTGTGAATGGAAAGGATATATTTGCGAATATTATGCACTTCTAAATACTTCCATCACCAACAACAGGATGTTCACAAAACTCATGAAGCTAGTTTTTGCTAGATTAAGACAGAAAGCGCATACTTCCACAGTTTTCTTGGATGATTCCTTTTTTATTGGTACAACAAAGGCACAGTGCTAGGATAATGTCAGGGAGACACTGGACACATTGCGTAAACTGGGGTTTATTGTACATCCAACAAAGTTTGTCTTTTAGTCACTACTACGATATAGTACCTAGGAGTCATTATTGACCTGTACTAAGTTGTACTGCAACCCTGTTGTGAAGAAGACTTTGGACAGTCAGCACTGGTAATTTGGCAGATAAGAAATAAACCTGGACAAAGACAACTGGTCATTCCTATACAGTTTATAATGAAAAGTTAACTGGAACAAAGACCAACGTTACATGAATAAACTAAAAGTTATATACAGTTTATATACAGAGTTAACTGAACAAAGACATTGGCCATTTCTATACAGTTTATATGAAGAGTTAACTGGACAAAGACAACTGGTCATTCCTATACAGTTTATATGAAGAGTTAACTGGACAAAGACAACTGGTCATTCCTGTACAGTTTATATGAAGAGTTAACTGGACAAAGACAACTGGTCATTCCTATACAGCTTATATACATGAGTTAACTGAAACAAACACTATTGGCCATTTTCTATACAGTTTCTATACAGAGTTAACTGAACAAAGACTATTGGCCATTTCTATACAGTTTATATGAAGAGTTAAATGAATAAAGACTATTGGCCATTAATATTTATTCTGATAAGCCCACGCACAAAACTATGCACCCACAGACGTGTATAACACCACACACACCACACACACACACACACACACACACACACACACAACCACACACACACACACACACACACATTACACACACACACACACACACACACACACACACACACACACACACACACACACACACACACACAACACACACACACACCGTGCGCGCATGCCAACGCCAACGCGCGCGCGCTTGTTATTCACAGCCTGTCTCTCACACCAGGTCCAGTTCATACTGGCCATCCTTTCCCATCATGTAGTGGCCTGTTTGACCATCATCCCATAACACTTCCACACAGCCTGTGGGGTCCTTGCCCTGTGATAACAGCCGTGTGGAGGGGATGGCAGTCACTGTGCCCTTTCGTTCTCCGTACTGCACACAGAGAACACTGCTCATGTTTGTCTGTCTGTCTGACTGTCTGTCTGTCTGTGTTTGTCTGTCTGTGTTCCTCACTTCTGTGTTTGAGATTGTGTTGCTCACTTCTGTCTGTCAGTGTGTGTGGCTCCCCTCTGTCTGTTTATGCCGTTCACTTCTGTCTGTCTCTCTGTCTGTGTTGCTCACTTCTGTCTGCCTGTGTTTGCCACTTTTGTCTGTACTGCTCACTTCTATCTCTGTGTGTTGCTCCCTTCAGTCTGTGTTGCTCGCTTCGGTCTGTCTGTCTTCCTCTTTTTCAGTCTGTCTGTGTTGCTCTCTTCTGTCTGTCTGTCTGTCTTCCTCTTTTTCAGTCTGTCTGTGTTGCTCTCTTCTGTCTGTCTGTCTGTCTGTCTGTCTTCCTCTTTTCAGTCTGTCTGTGTTGCTCTCTTCTGTCTGCTGTCTGTCTGTCTGTCTCTCTCTTTTCAGTCTGTCTGTGTTGCTCCCTTCTGTCTGTCTGTCTGTCTTCCTCTTTTTCAGTCTGTCTGTGTTGCTCTCTTCTGTCTGTCTGTCTGTCCTGTCTTCCTCTTTTTCAGTCTGTCTGTGTTGCTCTCTGTCTGTCTGCTCTCTTAGTCTGTCTGTCCTGTCTTCCTCTTTTTAGTCTGTCTGTGTTGCTCTCTTCTGTCCTGTCTGTCTGTCTCCTCTTTTTTAGTCTGTCTGTGTTGCTCTCTTCTGTCTGTCTGTCTGTCTGTCTTCCTCTTTTTCAGTCTGTCTGTGTTGCTCTCTTCTGTCTGTCTGTCGTCTGTCGCTGTCTTTCCTCTTTTTCAGTCTGTCTGTGTTGCTCTCGTCTGTCTGTCTGTCTGTCTTCTCTCTTTTCAGTCTGTCTGTGTTGCTCTCTTCTGTCTGTCTGTCTGTCTCCTCTTTTTTAGTCTGTCTGTGTTGCTCTCTTCGTCTGTCTGTCTGTCTGTCTGTCTTCCTCTTTTCAGTCTGTCTGTGTTGCTCTCTTCTGTCTGTCTGTCTGTCCTTCCTCTTTTTTAGTCTGTCTGTGTTGCTCTCTCTGTCTGTCTGTCTGCTGTCTGTCCTCCTTTTTTAGTCTGTCTGTGTTGCTCCTCTGTCGTGTCTGTCCTGTCTGTCTGTCTCTCTTTTCAGTCTGTCTGTGTTGCTCTTCGTCTGTCTGTCTGTCTGTCAGTCTTCCTTTTTCAGTCTGTCTGTGTTGCTTGCTTCGTCTGTCTGTCTGTCTTCCTCTTTTCAGTCTGTCTGTGTTGCTCTCTTCTGTCGTCTGTCTGTCTGTTTTCCTCTTTTTAGTCTGTCTGTGTTGCTCGCTTCGGTCTGTCTGTGCTGTTCACTTTTGTGTTTGTGTGGTCAGTTTTGTCCATCCAGCATGGGGGTTCTGGTACTGCTGATTTTACTGCTGCTGCTGCTGCTACAACAAAAACAACAACAACAATAACGGTAACAACAACTACAACAACAACAGTGACAACAGTAAAACTACAACAACGTGCGCTACTGATAAAGCAACAGCAGCTACAGTTACTACACCTTTTGCTAATGCTACAACTAAAAAAAAACTTTAATTTCAACACAATAAGAATGGCAACAGCAGCAGCAGCAGCAGCAGCAGCAGCAGCACAACAACAACAACAACAACAACAACAACAACAACAGAACTACTACCACTTATACTACTACTTCGACGACGACCACTACTACTACTACGACTACTACTACACTACTACTACTACACTACTACTACTGACTGACTGCTGCTACTGCTGCTTGCTGCTGCTGCTGCTGCTGCTGCTGCTGCTGCTACTACTACTACTACTACTACTGCTTTTGTATTGTATTATATTGTATTTTACCATCTTGTACTGTGCTGTATTTTATTGAAATGTATTGTATTGTAGTGTAATGTATTATATACCACTTTAAATCACGACAGATTTCTCTTCGCGAAATTCGGGCTGATCTCTCCGGGGAGAGCACATCGCCACAAGAGCAGCGCCACCCATTATTTTTGTTTCTTTTCTTGTCTGGATGTATATTTGTTACCTTAACAGAGTGGATTTTTTACATAAATTTGGCGGGATAACTCTTAACGTTGTGCGTTTCTTTACGTGTGCGATATACGTTTTCCACACGGGACCTCAGTTTATTGTCTCATCGGAAAGACTAGCACCCAGAGAACAATCTAGCCTAGTGGATGTTGGGAAAAGTTTCGGGATCAAACGGGGTTCGAACCACCATACATTTTGAACCCAGACTACTACTACTACTACTACTACTACTACTACTACTACTACTACTACTACTACTACTACTACTACTACTACTACTACTACTACTACTACTACTACTGCTACTTGGCTGTCCCCCAAAGTTTCTCAACATGGTGATCCAGCTACATGAAGACCAGCGTGGCCAGGTCAGAAACAGCAACGACCTCTCAGATCCTTTCCCAATCACAAACGGGGTGAAGCAGGGCTGCGTCCTTGCACCAACCCTCTTCACTATCTTCTTCAGCATGATGCTTCAGCGGGCCACAGAAGATCTTGATGATGAAGACGGAGTTTTCA
>CM060342.1:32433440-32435940 GCA_030674155.1 Stramonita haemastoma
CATTCATTGTCTAGAGGCTGAAAGAAAAGTTTCGGGCACGAACGGTGAATAGAGTCACTTTTTTCACTTTCGAAGCAGGTGGGATATCTCTAGACCACTTATCCACCAGTATTATTAATATATAATATATATATATATATATATTATATATATATATATACATATTTAAAACTATATACATAAATATACATACATACAACATACATACATACATACATACATACATACATACATACATACATACATACATACATACATACATATACATACATACATACATACAACACATACTACACACATACGCACAGATTACATACTGTACATACCTACATACTACCATACATCAACATCACATACATACAACATACATACAACAACACACACACGCACATGACACATCCCACACACACACACACACACACACACACACAAGCACATACACACATCACACACACACACACACACACACACCCCACACACACACACACACACACACACACACACACACTCACTCACTCACTCACTCACTCATTCTCACAAACACACACTCACACACACACAGACACACACAACACACAACACACACAACACACACACACACACACACACCACACACACACACACACACACACACACACACTGCCTGTGGACATGTAGGTTATTGGGGGTGTATGTGGAGGGGAAAGGAGTGCAGTGGGGTTGGAACCTGGGTGAACTACACACGCCAGCCAACCGACAATGGGGTTGGTTTTTGTCTGACAATTCTGTTGACTAGATCCCTGGTGAAATAGACCTCCCTCCCCCTGCCCCTTCTCCCTGTCTTTTCAGTGTTCTATTCAAACGAAAATCTTTGAAGATCCTTGCTTTTCAGGCTTGCTTGCTGTCTCTCTCTCTCTCTCTCTCTCTCTCACTCTCTCTCTCTCTCTCTCTCTCTCTCTCTCCTCTCTCTCTCTCTCTCTCTCCTCTCTCTCTCTCTCTCTCTCCTCTCTCCTCCTCTCCCTCCTCTCTCCTCTCTCTCTCTCTCCTCTTCTCCCCTCTCTCTCCTCCCTCCCTCCTCCCTCCTCTTTGTCCCAATTTTCCAGCCATTTGCAAACTATTCACGATAAAGACCTCGCACATTTCTCAGTGAAGTATTCCTGAACACTTTAAAGACAGACAGACAGAAGATAGGCAGGCAGGCAGGTAGACTGAAAGAGATACAGACAGACGAAAAGCACTAAAAGCATAACAATGGGCCAAACAAAGCTTCCGCTTTACAGACTGCACCACACAAAATGACCACTATCCCATGAAGCCAGACCAGTGTTAGTTCCCTGACAGCCAACCCCCTCCCCTCCTGCCTAGCTGTTGTGGTCAGCAGTCAGCCACACTGACCTGTGTCCTGTCAGCCACACTGACCTGTGTTCCTGTCAGCCACACTGACCTGTGTTCCTGTCAGCCACACTGACCTGTGTTCCTGTCAGCCACACTGACCTGTGTTCCTGTCAGCCACACTGACCTGTGTTCCTGTCAGCCACACTGACCTGTGTTCCTGTCAGCCGCACTGACCTGTGTTCCTGTCAGCCACGACTTGTCCTGTCAGCCACACTGACCTGTGTTCCTGTCAGCCGCACTGACCTGTGTTCCTGTCAGCCACACTGACCTGTGTTCCTGTCAGCCACACTGACCTGTGTTCTGTCAGCCACACTGACCTGTGTTCCTGTCAGCCACACTGACCTGTGTTCCTGTCAGCCACACTGATCTGTGTTCCTGTCAGCCACACTGACCTGTCAGCCACACTGCCTGTGTTCCATGTCGCACACATGACTGTGTTCCTGCACTGCACACTGACCTGTGTTCTGTCAGCCACACTGACCATGTGTTCCGCAGCCGCACTGACCTGTGTTCCTGTGGCCTGCACTGACCTGTGTTCCTGTCAGCCAATGACCTGTGTTCTGTCACCGCACTGACTGTGTTCCAGTCTATGGCACACTCTCCTTTTGTTTCCTCTCCAGCCACACTGACCTTTCTCTGCTCGTCTCCACCTCCTGTCCAGCCAACACTGAACCGTTACTAGTCACCAAGCATTACTATGTCCTGTACAACACTGACTTTTACTGTCCTTTTAGCAAACAACCTGTGGTTAGCTTTTCTCCTTCCTGTGTTGGTCGGTTGTTTATTTTGAATGGGGGGTTACTGGTGTGGGTGAGGTCCATCTGAACCCGTGTTTGAATCATGGTCTAAATTTCAACCTCAAGTGACCTGCTGGATTACAACTGCCACATACCAACATGCCACTGTCGTTCAAAGTGGGCCTGCCAATAGCCACTGTGATTGTGCTGAAAGCCTGCAACTCCCGATGATAGGGTTGTTCTGTGTGCTGTGCATACTGTGATACTTTTTGGGGGTAGTTTGTTGTGTTGACGGTGGTTATTGGCAATGTTCCACACTTTTCTCCTGAGAATCACTTTATATAAGTAAGATGTCATAGTATCACTAACAGGTCTGGTTTAAGGAATCC
>CM060342.1:32440940-32463440 GCA_030674155.1 Stramonita haemastoma
GTGCCACAAAGTGGGACCATTTTTCAGACTGTCACTTCTGGAAAAATGAAAATGCTTCAAAGGGTTGTAGTGAAAGGAAAGGCAACGTGTTTATTGTCTTTTGGTCTACAACAATATCATACGTAACAAACACCATCTGCTATACAGCATATATAACAATCACCTGTTTGTTTTACAGTAGATGCCAAAGTGTTTTTTTTTTACTGCAAAAACACTTGACATAAACATCATTTTTCACATAACACAACCTCTTTGGCTGTATATTCCTATAGAACGTTTACATTTTTGCTTTACAACATACAACAGATGCAACATTATTACAATTTTTGTTACAGCAAAAACACTTTACATAAACACCATTACTCCTGTAATACAACACGCCTTTTGCTGTACACCAACAATTTGTGTAGTGGTTACAGAATGCCTTGTCTATACAAGAAGCCACACGCCATTCTGCCAGCTTATACATACAGCAGTTGTTCTGTCTGCACAACAGGAGACTGTCTCAAACAGTACACAGCGTTTAACACACCATGCCTGGGATTACCCCTTCCCCTGCTCCTGAATTTTAACGAACAGACGTGAAATAAGACAGTCCATTTACAAACAGGTTAATCAATGAGTCTGTCAGGCAAAGATGACTTACATTAGTGCTATTCCTTAACACATTTCATTTTTAGGGGTTACCCAACAAAGAATGCCCACACAAAATAAACTACGGCCTTTTTTCTTTCATTTAAGCATAGAGTTGACTGCACAAACATTTCTATCCTTTCTATACAGTTTGTATACACAGTTTACTGAACAAAGAGTACTGGTCATTTCTATACTGTATATATACACACTACTGGTCATTTCTATACACTTAATATACACACTACTGGTCATTTCTATACACTTTATATACACACTACTGGTCATTTCTATACAGTTTATAAACTTAACACTGTTCATTCCTCTACAGTTTATATACACACTACTGGTCATTTCTATGCAGTTTATATACACACTACTGGTCATTTCTATACACTTTATATATACACTACTGGTCATTTCTATACACTTTATGTACACACTACTGGTCATTTCTATACACTTTATATACACACTACTGGTCATTTCTATATAGTTTATAGACACACTACTGGTCATTTCTATACACTTTATATACACACTACTGGTCATTTCTATACACTTTATATACACACTACTGGTCATTTCTATACAGTTTATAGACACACTACTGGTCATTTCTATACAGTTTATATACACACTACTGGTCATTTCTATAGTTTCTTCACCTTCACCTGTCCCATAGTCCCGTGGACCATGGGTGCACAACTGAAGATTCTGCAACCAGCCTCCTCCACTGCCCACGGTCCTCCGCCTTCTGTAGCAGGTCGTTCCACCCAAGGCCTGTCTACTCTCTGATGTTGTCTTCCCATCGTTTCCTCTTTCTGCCTCTTCGTCCCCCTCCCCTTACTGTTCCCTGTAAGACTGTCTTGGCCAGTCCAGATGATTTGGTGACGTGCCCGTACCACTTTACCTTGCGTTTTTTCACTGTAGTTAGGAGCTCTTCACATACACCTATGGCATTCTTCATTCTAGTTTTCACTTCATCATTAGTGATGTGATCTCTGTATGAAATGCCAAGGAGTTTGCGAAAGCATCTCATTTCCAATGCATGTATCCTTCTTTCAATGCCTGCTGTTATGTTCCATACAGTTTGTGTACACACTACTGGTCATTTCTATACAGTTTATATACACACTATTGGTCATTTCTATACAGTTTATATACACACTACTGGTCATTTCTATATACAGTTTATCTACACACTACTGGTAATTTCTATACAGTTTATATACACACTACTGGTCATTTCTATATACAGTTTTATACACACTACTGGTCATTTCTATATACAGTTTATATACACACTACTGGTCATTTCTATATACAGTTTATATACACACTACTGGTCATTTCTATACAGTTTATATACAGAGTTGAATGTGCAAAGACTATTTGCCATTAATATATATTCAGACATATACTCCTACACAAAACTAACAACACACACACACACCACACACACAACACACCACGACACACACACACACACACACACACACCACACACACACACACACACAACACACACAACACACACATACACACACATACCATCACACACACACTCACACACACACACACACACACACCACACACACACACACACACACACACACACACACACACACACACACACACACACACACACACACACACACACACACACACACACACACACACAATCAATGCTTATTCAATGTACCCTCTGGAAAAAAAATTTTAAAAATTAACTTTGACTTTGATTTTCACACACACACACACACACACACACACACACACACACACACACACACCCCACACACACACACACACACACACACACACACACACACACACTTACCTCCCTTTCTAAAATCAGTTCCTTCAAAACAAATGTTTAAGAAACTTTTGAAGAAACATCTGATGGACAAATTATAAGTCCACCCTTATCTTCGACACATTTGGCTGCTTTGTTGTTATTCATACCCATGTTATTTTTGTATTTCTATTATTTTGTCAGTATGACTTGAGTTTATGTTACTGTCTTGAGTTAATTGTCTTGTAAGATTCTATTTGGATGAAAATCCTCATTTATTTTAGTTTTCAACCACGGTTGATATTTGTCTTTGATTGTTTTAGAAGTCAGTTTTCTGGATTTTTTTTTGTGAAGGCAGGATGAAAAAAAGTTGTGTAAACTCAATCTTTGACCCTCAATAAAGATCATTTTGACTTGACTTGACTTGACACACGAAAGGTCTTCCCTGCAGCCTGTCACTCACACAAAGGCCAGTTCAAGCTGCAGATCCTCTCCCGTGATGCTGTTGCCTCTGTAGGCATCATAGCTCTTCTCGTCCGCCCAGTCTGCAGTGGGGTCTTCGCCATGTGGTGACAGCATTCGGGAGGGGACATCTGTCACTGTGTCCTCTAGGCCTAGTCCTTCGTTCTGCACACAGTCAGCATGGCTCCCTTTTGGTCTGTCTGTCTGTCTGTGTGTGTTGCTCACCTCTGTCTGTTTGTCTGTCTGTCTGTCTGTTTTATTTGCCAGTCTGTCTGTCTGTCTGTCTGATGCTCACTTTTGGTCTGTCTGTGTTACTCACCTCTATCTGTCTGTTTCTCTTCTGTTCTCTTTTATTTATCTGTCTGTCTGTCTGATGCTCACTTCTGTCTGTCTGTGTTTCCACCTCTGTCTGTTTGTCTGTTTTATTTATCTGTCTGTCTGTCTGATGCTCACTTCTGTCTGTCCGTCTCTCTGTCTGTATTTCTGTTTGTCTGATGCTCACTTCTGTCTGTATGTCTGTCTGTCTGTTGTTCTGTCTGTTTGTCTCTCTGTCTGTCTCATGCTCACTTCTGTCTGTATGTTTGTCTGTCTGTTTGTCTGTCTGTCCTCTGTCTGTCTCGTGTCATTCTGTCTGTCTGTCTGTATGCGTTCGCACGCGGGACCTCAGTTTATAGTCTCATCCGAAAGGACTCTCTGTGTGGTTGTGTAGGTGTGTGTGGCTGCTGTGTTGTCTGTGTCTGTGTCTGTGTCTGTTTCATGCTCACCTCTGTCTCAGTCTGCTGACATTGCCCTCAGTTCCCTATTCACACAGTCTATGTCAGTGAAGTGATCTTCAGTATCAGACATGGTTGTTCTGGTGACTGCTGATGTTACTGCACACAACACAACAGAACTACAGATACAACAACGCGAACTACTGATAAGACAAAGCAGCTACAGACACTACAGCTAAGACTTGTTAATGTACAACTAAAAAAACAAAAAAGTTTTCAAGCACAATAAGAATGACAACAGCAGCAGCAACAACTGCTACTTTTACTTCAAGCACTTACTACTACTACTACTACTACTACTACTACTACTACTACTACTACTACTATACTACTACTACTCACTACTACTACTACTACTACTACACACCACCACACACTACACTACCACACCACACACTACACTACTACTACTCTACTAACCACACACTACACTGCTACTACTGCTACTACTACTACTACGACGACGACGTGACGACTACTACTACTACTACTATACTACTACTACTACTACTACTACTACTACTACTACTACTACTACTACTACTACTACTACTACTACTACTACTACACTACACTACTACCACTACTTCTACCACTACTACTACTACACTACTACTACTATACTAATACTATACTATACTAACTAATACTAATACTACTACTACTGCTACTACTACTACTACTACACTACTACTACTACTACTATGCTGCTGCTGCTGCTGCTGCTGCTCGCTGACTGACTGACGTACGACGACGACGACGACGACGACGACGACGACGACGACTACTACTACTACTACTACTACTACTACTACTACTACACGACTACTACGACACGACACGACGACGACGACGACGACGACTACTACGACTACTACGACTACTACTACTTCTAGTACTACTACGACTACTACTACTACTACTACTACTACACTACTACTACTACTACTACTACTACTACTACGACTACGACTACGACTAACTACCTCTCCTCTACCCCCTTCCACTACTACACTACTACTACTACTACTACTACTACTACCATACACTACTTCTACTACTCTACTACTTCATTAGACACACAGCTACAAGAACAGTCATAACTCCAGCCACAGCTGTGTGGTATGTATAACACTTACAACAAAACAAAACTTGTTTGGATTAAAGGGACATTATCACGAACATGCACATTATGCTGACAATTGCACAACTAGTCTCCCGTTGAAAAGACAGGAACATGATTTTCTTGTACGCGCGTGTGCGCGTGCGTGCGTGCGTGCGTGCATGTATTTGTGTGTGTGAGTGTGAGTGCGTGCGCGCGTGTGTGGTGCGTGCGTGTGTGTGTGTGTGTGATGTGTTTGTGTTTGTTTGTGTGTGTGTGTGTGTGTATGTGTGCATGCGTGCGTGTGTGCGTATGTGTGTCTGTGCGTGTACGTGTTCGTGCATACGAGCATGTGTGGGTGTGTCTTTCTGTGTGTCTGTCTGTTTTTGTGGGTAGCGTGTGCGTGCATAAATGCGAGTGCGTGTATGCATATATGCATGCGTACGTGCGTGCCTGTGTGTGATTGTTTGTTGTTGCTGTAATTGTTGCTTCAATTTTACGTCTGTTCACTCTAAGTGATGTTAGGAAATAGGAAGAAGGAGGATTTAAGTTGATGGATGTGATTGATAAGATACCTGTTTCCTGATCAAAGATACAGAAGTAAGCAACACAGACAGAAGTGAGCAACACATACAGAAGTGAGCATAGCGACACAGACAGAAGTGAGCATAGCGACACAGACAGAAGTGAGCAACACAGACAGAAGTGAGCATAGCGACACAGACAGAAGTGAGCATAGCGACACAGACAGAAGGGAGCGACACAGACAGAAGGGAGCATAGCAACACAGACAGAAGTGAGCATAGCGACACAGACAGAAGTGAGCATAGCGAAACAGACAGAAGTGAGCACAGCGGCACAGACAGAAGTGAGCATAGCAACACAGGCAGAAGTGAGCATAACAACACAGACAGAAGTGAGCATAGCAACACAGACAGAAGTGAGCATAACAACACAGACAGAAGTGAGCATAGCAACACAGACAGAAGTGAGCATAGCAACACAGAACAGACAGAAGTGAGCCTAGCAACACAGACAGAAGGAGCGTAGCGACACAGACAGAAGTGAGCGTAGCGACACAGACAGAAGTGAGCATAGCAACACAGACAGAAGGGAGCGTAGCGACACAGACAGAAGTGAGCGTAGCGACACAGACAGAAGTGAGCATAGCAACACAGACAGAAGCGAGCATAGCAACACAGACAGAAGTGAGCATAGCAACATAGACAGAAGTTAGCATAGCAACACAGCCAAAAGTGAACAACACAGAGAGAAGTGAGCAACACAGAAGTGAGCAACACAGAAGTGAGCAACACGGACAGATGTGAGCAACACAGACAGACGGAGTGGTCATTAGCATTGAGTACATATCCATCTGAATTATGCTCCTTTGATGGATAAACTTTTGTGGCCCGGCTTTACCATGCCTCTGCTTGTAAATGATCGCCCTCTTGTAAAGATAATTGAGCCTGTGGTTCTACAGAATCCTCTCCATGCTTTGCACCTCTCTTTGCAGCTCTGTCAGCCCTCTCATTTGGTAAGAACCCCACATGAGAAGGTACCCAGCAGAAAGTGACACAAACCCCCTTAGAGCTAAAACACGTGTGACATGATTGATCCCTAGTATAACTTTAGACATTGATTTTTCTTCGCATCTTTGGATTTTAATGCATAAAGTACCCGTTTAGAATTAATGCAAAGTAGGATTAAAAAAGAATTCAGTCGAAGATCAGGAATGTACACAAGACCCATGAGCTCAGCTTTGAATATCAAATTACCAACATAATACCATTTTTCTACTTGAAATGCTATTGCAAGAGCTGAAACTTGTTTCTCGATCATCAAGATGGGAGCTAACTGTAAAGACTTTTAAATGATGAGAATATTTATGTTGAGTGTATTATCAGGCTTCTGAGATCAGGATATTTTGATTTTCACTTTGCCATTGTAGGGTATTCTGTATTCAAATTTGTTTTGTTCATTTCCCATAATGTATAAGATAGAATTGTAGTTTGTATCCATCATAATTATGTTAATTGTACCAATTGGTGTTAAAGAAGGTAGAAACTTTGCTCTTTTAGAAACTTGATATTTGATTTTGGTTTCTCTGAATTAAAATACTCAGTCGTTTTTCAATTTTTATTTTGCACATACCAATTACTGGGACTTGTCTAGAGGCTAATCTCACATTCCACTTTAAGTTCCAAGGGCCAATGATAAGGGCAATCCTGTATAGCTAACAGTTTATACTTTGTCACTTTATATGTAGGAACTTGAATGCGTTGAAAAAAGACCTCTTGTCATACGACAACATGCCACAACTATGGAATGTTGCTAAACAGTTCAGATTGAAATAGCTTTGCCGTAGAAATTTGCTTACTTAACATTTTAAGTAAAGTCAACACTTTCTTGCTTAGTTATTACATATAAGATAATATGCATCCAAGCTACTTTAGATGTAAAAATGACACCTAAGGCTTGAATTATGTTTTGTATTTTGGATTATGTCACGCCAATCTGGACATGTACCTATCATCGGATAACTGCCATTGTCAGGTTTGTTTTGTTCAAAAGTCTAAATACTGAAGTCTGATACGCTGGGCCTGATTTGTCAGCACTTAAAGGCAGTCCACAGTATTTTCGCTCAACATGACAGACAAAAGTAGTTTCTATCTAAATATTTGATGAAGAAATGTTCAATATTTAAGTATATGAAAATGTAAACAACTAATGTTTGCCTCCACATATAAAAATGACGTGTTTGACAGGATGATTTACTCCTATATGGATGAGAAGTCTGGCGTCCATCGTGATGACTTTACATTAAGACTTCAATTACGCTAATAAAATTCATTTTGATCTTGAACAGATCACCCCAGGTGATATGCTTTTCATACATTGGACAATTTCAATGAAAATACAATAAAAATGTAAAATAACGAGTTTTATGCGTTGACTGTAACAATTGATTATTGACAGCCCATTTTCAAACATCATGTATAGATCCCTTCATGAGCTATTATATAACAGACAATACAAATCAACGTATCCAATTAACATGAACCAATAACCCAAAAGTCTCGGAAAAGTGGCATTGATTTAATCAGTTGAGTTACAATTTCTGATTCCACTTTCACGTTGAAACTACACAATTTCTAAAGACCAGTTCATTTACAAATGCTTCTCTGACATTGACTCTGATGAAATTTTCACCAATTACAAAATAGTTAAAACCAATAGATAGAACAACATCATGATGATCATCACACTACACCACAGTGATACACAGATATAACAACATCATAATAAAACATAAACACCAAGTGACATATAGATAGAACAACATCATGATGACATCACAACACACACAGTGATACACAGATATAACAACATCATAATAACAACATTAAATACCAAGTGACATATAGATAGAAACAACATCATGATGACATCCACAACACACACATAGTATTTTACCTGTGTGGGGCATGGTGGGTGGTGGAGGTGAAGGTTGGGGACCTTGTGTCCTGTCCACAGTAAACATCAACAGATCGCACTGATGTACCATTAAACCATTTCAGAGCTCAGAGTTCTCCTTCTTCTCTCTCTCTTCTCCCTTCTTCCTCTCATTCTCTTTCTCATCTCCTCGATCTCTCTCTCTCTCTCTCTCTCTCTCTCTCTCTCTCTCTCTCATCTCTCTCTCTCTCCACAAAAGCAGACATTCATTGAAAAACAGTACTGAGCCAAATCCTGTGTCTGTACATCCCCTTACCTAAATCGGCAATCATCTGTTTGATCTGAGTCAGCCGATGGCTGTCAATGTCCACACAGGCCAGGTCCTGCCTGCTGTCTGCTCTGGACTCCCGTTCTTTCAGCTTCTCCACTCGGCAGCTCATGTCTTTCTGCATGGTCAGCAGAGCATCCTCTGCTGCAGACTGCACCAAGTTCTTCAGGACAGCAGCCAGTGAGGTGATGTCTGCCCTCAGCTGCTGCAGGTGGCTTAGTCCCATCTCGTCTTCCCACACCTGGGTGCTGTTCTCCACCTGCTGACGCTGCCTCTCCACACACTGCTGCAGGTCATCAAAGACTTTCTGGGCTTGTGTGCGCATGTTGGCCACCTTGTCCTTGGACTGCTGGACCTGCAGTAACCACCCACATGTTGCTGCAATGGGTATTTGGGCAATCACCCATATGTTACTGCAATGGGTATTTGGGCAAGCACCCATATGTTACTGCAATGGGTATTTGGGCAACCACCCACATATTGCTGCAATGGTATTTGGGCAAACACCCACATATTGCTGCAATGGGTATTTGGGCAACCACCCACATATGCTGCAATGGTATTTGGGCAAACACCCACATGTTGCTGCAATGGGTATTTTGGGCAACCACCCACATGTTGCTGCAATGGGTATTGGCAACCACCCACATTTGCTGCAATGGGTATTTGGGCAACCACCCGCATGTTGCTACAATGGGTATTTGGGCAACCACCCACATGTTGCTGCAATGGGTATTTGGGAAAACACCCCATATTGCTGCAATGGGTATTTGGAAACACCCGCATGTTGCTGCAATGGGTATTTGGGAAAACACCCCTAACCACATGTTGCTGCAATGGGTATTTGGGCAAACACCTGCATGTTGCTGCAATGGGTATTTGGGCAAACACCTGCATGTTGCTGCAATGGGTATTTGGGCAAACACCTGCATGTTGCTGCAATGGGTATTTGGGCAAACACCTGCATGTTGCTGCAATGGGTATTTGGGCAAACACCCACATGTTGCTGTAATGGGTATTTTGGTATGGACTTTATGAGAAGTAGACATCAGAAAAATAAAAAAAGGAAAAGGTGGGGGAATTATGTCATAAGTTCAACAGAGAAGCTATCTCTTCATCCTGTTTTAACACAAGTCAAGTATTGTTCACATGCTCAACAACAGTACATTCTTTTTAGGTGTATGAGTAACACCTCTTGCAAAAGGGTAGCTTTTGTGTCTGGGATTGCTAAACATAAATTCGGCATTAGCAGTTAACTCCCTGGTACTGCAGGAGTTGACTATGTTGTTTGCAGGAGTGATCTCCCCTTGTTTTAGTTCCCCTGACTTCTTCTTGTCAGACAGTCATTTCCTGTCTGAGCAGTGGGACAGGGAGGTTGTTGCCTGAGACTCTCTGAGTTGGTTGTTCCTCATTACCTCATTAAGGTATCGTTTTGCTATTAAGTTGTTTAACTAGTTTTAAACCTTCTAAAGCTTTATTCAGAATAGTTTTAAAAGGTTTAGGATATACATGTTTAATTCTATTTTATAAATTTGTATGCGTGTGAATTTGGGTGGAAGATGTGCAGTTGCTCTGAACAAAGAAAACGTGGCAATTTTGAGCTGAGTCGGTACCTTTGCTGAAAGCTTAACTTTTGTCAGAATATTGTTCAGCTAATAAAATGCTAAACATACTCAAGTTAAGGTTTATCACTTTATAGATAACTGGGTGTGAAAGCTTAATGTGGATTTTGTAAAGTTTTCACTGCTGATAATGCTGACTTTTTACTTTTGGTGAGGAATGACCTATCAATTTTAAAACAGGTGAACTGATATTATAATGTCATTTGGGATGTTGTTTGAATTAAATAGGCTTAAAATCTTTTATATTAATGTTTTCATAGTTTCCTAGGATGGACCATCATCTGCTCTCAAGTTAATGAAACATATGTGAGCCTGGTTAATATAGTTATGGGATAATCCTGTGGATATATTAGGTTTGCTTGAGAATGATTTTACTCAGAAGAGTTTGGATCTGGATAGAGTGCAAATGTATTTTATAGACTGAGTTTTAATTGTTGTAATATCTGCCCTATTTTGTTTGATGGCTAATAAGTGGGCATTAAGATGCTGTGTTACGGAATGTTGGTCTTGTGGTAGTTTGTACCCCTGACCTGTAATAATATTGTATTTCATAAAGAGATCAAATGGTTTATTGATTGTATTTTTTTTTAATTCTGTTTCAGAGACATCACTTATCACTATCGCTGTTCACTATTGCTTTGTGATTCTAGTCATTGGTTAATCTGATCTGAGACTGATTCTTGATTTATTAATTGTGTTTGAGTACTGGACAATTGTATAAACGTTTATGAATGAGTGGCACTTGCAGTGTAATTTATGTTTTAGTTTACTCTTTTGTTGGAAGTGAAATATAGTTATGAAACAACTTGCTTGGTCTGGTGTCACATTCAATGAATGGCACTCACTGTGTATTTCAGTGTGACTGCTGAGCAAGTTGAGATATTATTGAACTTCACAAACTGTCTTTTTTCTTTTCTTTCTTTCTTCATTCTACCCTCATTCTATCCATCTTCATCACTCCCACCCCAATAATCAGGCAATTCCTAATCCTCTTTATGGATATTAAAGGGCTTTAGGAAGGCTAGGGTTCTCTACATTTCTGGTGCCCAGTCAGGTTGGGCTAAGGTAAGGAGTGGTAACCTAGAATTCATGTTTAGGGATCTCTACAAATGCAACAGACATTATAAGCTACCTACATCACTTATCAGAATACAATTAATGTATGGAAGCATGCATGTCTTCCACACAATGACCAGTACCTTCCTCTCACATACCTGTGTCTGTAAGCGTTTCTCACTGTCCTGCAGGTCTTGAATCTGTCGTTTCAGTTCCTTCCTCTTCTCCTCAGCTGCCTGGTGTAGGAGCTGCACAGGACACTGGCGGTGAGTGGTGGAGGAGCACAGGCCACAGATCAACAGACCATGGGCAGAACAAAACAGTTCAGACAGCCGGTCATCGTGGCTGTGACAGTGGACACGTGGTGCTGCAGCCAGAGACTCTGCAGTCATCTGGTTTAAATCTTTTGTCCTATGACTCTTCAGAGCTGGGATTCTTTTGTGTGTCATTGTACAGTTGTTGCAGAGTTTCATTCTGCACTGCAAACAAAACGAAACAGCTCTAAGGTTTGTGTCACAGCTTCCACACACATTCCTACTGGTCAAGAGCTGTTCAGTCTCCACTTTGGCCTCAAGAACAAGGTCAGTGGGCAGGGCATCCACCAGGCCTTCAAGATCATCTCGTGGGGCTAGGGAGGGAGGCAGGACGGGAACGCGACATAGAGGACACCCCCCATGTTGTCCAGCTTTTCTCAGCCAGTCCATGACACAATTTTTGCAAACAGTGTGATTACAAACTAAGAGTTTTGGCTCTCTGAAGTTTTCACCACAAACTGGGCAGTCTAGCATTAACTGGTCTGCTGCTGTTGCCATCTCTGGAAAAAAAAAAAGAAGCACCACAAAATGTGATATAGTTCAAACATTGTTTGTTCAGTACATACAATTATAAGTAGACAACGATGCACCTTCGAAAGTAGACAAGAGAAGGTAAGGAAGCTGAAAGAAGAAAGAAAGAAATAGAACTGGACAGGAAAACAACTTGAGAAAAGAAAAAAAATCAGCAAGCACGCCAGCTCTTATCTCCTGATGCGCTGAGATGGGGAGGGGAGAGGAGCAGATTGCGTATGGATCATTATTGTGATTTTATTTTTGTTTTTGTTGTTATTGTTCTGTTGTTGTTGTTGTTAGGTGTTTCTCAGTTTGACACCTTAGGGACATCATGAATATGCACCCAGTCTCACTTCTCATACCTGAGAATCACTGAGAAACCGTGAGTACACACTGGATGAAAAACTGGCTTTTTATGCCCTCCTATATAGGCAAGGATATTCCGAATTCAGAAGATTTTTTCTCCTATATGGAGAGTTCCGGCTGTAATGCTAAAGTATGGTCCTGAATGAGGTAAACAAGACATGACATGGCAAAGTAGAACACTGCTGTCATGTAGACCTAGTCACTGTGCTGACATCATTCCATTTCAAAGTAGAACCTTGGTATTGTGAAGACATCATGCCATTTCAAAGTGGAAGCTTGGCACTGTGCTTACATCATGACATGTCAGAGTAGGACCTTGGCACTGTGCTGACATCATGACATGTCAAAGTAGAACTTAGCACTGTGCTGGCATCATGACATGTCAAAATAGAACCTTGACACTGTGCTGACATCAAGAAGTGACACAGCCTATGGCCTGGGCCACAGTCCACATCCTGATCCTTGATGTTTTCCTGCTACACTCTTTTCTCTCACACCTGTCCACACCTGGGATCAAACCCATGTGCTCAGTGTTCAGGGCTCCTGATGGTCAAGATGGGGATCCCAAATACTCATCCCAAATACTCCATGTCAGAAAACTTACCATCTGATGGGGATCAGTGGTCCACAGGTGTTGCACCTGCCAAGAAAGCCAAAAGTGAGGGTTCCATCCCCGTTTGAGCCCCAGCTTTTCTCCCATTCACTAGACCTACAGTGGTGATCTTGGTGCTAGTCTTTCAGATGATAAAGCAAGGTTCCGTGTGCAGCACACACCTAACACACATGGAAGAAATCACTGCACTGTAAAATTGAGGTCACTATGAGATTAGGCAACTAAGGCTACCAGATCTGACACAATGTTCTTTTATTGCATGATGATCAGTGATGATGAGGATAATGCAATGATGCTGCTATGGAAGTGTCTATGCTTTGAGACAACTTGACATAGCTCCACTCTATGCTCTCTCTCTCTCTCTCTCTCTCTCTCTCTCTCTCTCTCTCTCTCTCTCTCTCTCTCTCTCTCTCTCTCTCTCTCTCTCTCTCTCTCTCTCTTCTCTCTCTCTCTCTCTCACTCTCCCCAAAAGTCCTTCGGATGAGACTTTAAACCGAGGCCCCGTGCTCGCACACGCAGAAGATCTTGCGCACACGTTAAATCCTGTTCCGCTTTTCGTAACAGTAGGCCATCGTGTGCCGGTGGGAACAGATGACAAGATTTACAAAACTGCATACACACGGGGACCGGATGAAAAAAAGCACATGATTGCTTATTCTGTTATCCTCGATATAAAAGAATAAATAAATAAATAAAATAAAAAATCTCTCTCTCTCTCTCTCTCTCTCTCTCTCTCTCTCTCTCTCTCTCACACACACACACACACACACACACACACACACACACACACACACACACACACACACACACACACACACACACACACACACACACACACACACACATTTACATAATTTCATGGATATGTGTGTATAGCTCCCTACCAGAGTGGCGTATTATCTACACCATGTTAACAGCAATACTTCTCTTTTTGCCAGGTCTCTTTCATGTTCTGTTAATGTGGGTTGCACACGGGAAGTTGGTTTATCTTCTTATGGAAAGAATTGGCACCCAGTCCCCATTTCTTGTCTGGTGTATGGGAGAAAAGTGTTGGGCACAAAAGGGGATTAGGCTAAACTCATACTTTTCACTTTCTAGGTAGGTGGCCTCTACACCAACAATTCACAATATATATATATATATATATATATATATATATATATATATATATATATATACGTGTATTCACATATAATTATACACTTTATGTATATATATATGCATATATATATATATATATACATATATATATATATATATATATAACATATATGTATACGCATATAAACACAGACATATATGTTTATACATGTGTGTGTGTGTGTGTGTGTGTGTGTGTGTGTGTGTGTGTGTGTGTGTGTGTGTGTCTGTGGGTGTGTTTGTGTGCGTGTGTGTATGTGTGTGTGTGTGTGTGTGTGTGTGTATGTGTGTGTGTGTGTGTGTGGTGTGTCTGTGGGTGTGTTTGTGTGTGTGCGTATGTATGTGTAAGTGTGTGTGTGGTGTAAGTGTGTGTGTGTGTGTGTGTGTGTGTGTGTGTGTGTGTGTGTGTGTGTGTGTGTGTGAACGGGCAAACAGCAGAGATTTAGCAAGAAGGAAAGAAACAGGCAGACAGTAAAAAAGACAGTTACCTAAGGAGACATGTGTTGTCACACTTTCTTCATGTCATCTACCACAAGAGCGACTTTCTATATTCCTTCTATTCTTCTTTGCGTCAGTGGGGGAGGGGGGTGGAAGGGGGGTGGCAGTTACCAAAGAGACTGGTTTACCTCACTGCACTATTGGCAGGACTGATATGTTACTGTCAATTGTATAGGTGAGAAAAAAAATCTTTCCCTGTGCAAGAAGTACCTTGCTTCTTTTTACAGCTAAACAGCAATGTGTGTCATTCCAGCCGTGTTATATGTACACACACACACACACACACACACACACACACACACACACACACACACACACACACACACACACACACACACACACGGGGATAGTCTGGCTGGTTAGAGCATTGTGCTCATGACCTGCTGACCCCGGGTCAATCCCATTCAAGGAGATATTTTCCCTTGGAGTTAACATCAGTGCCGACTCCACTCCCCCCAAAAGTCTTTACAATGAGACTATAAACTGAAGTGTTGTGAGCAAATGCATGCAGAACATTTTGAGCACATGTTAAAAACCTGTTCGCTATTCAGAAGAGTAGGCTATTGTGTGCTCGTGTAAAGGGATGACAAAATGACAAAAGTGCATGTACATGTGACTGCATGAAAAAAGCACCTGCGTGCTTATTCTGTTATCCTCAAGATAAAAGAATGATACAAGAAATTAAAAAATACATATATTCACATGTTCACACACCACACACACACACACACACACACACACACACACACACACACACACACACACACACACACACACACACACAACACACACTCAAGCTGCCTGTGAAAATGTAGGTTATTGGGTTATAAGGTGGGGGGGGGGGCAGTGGGGGTAAGGATCTGGGTTAACTGTACATATCAAAGGGGTTTGGCTTTGTCTGACAATTGACAGCTATACTGTCTGAGGTCCTGCTGGTGATCTATTGCTGGTGAAATACACCCCCCTCCCTTCACCCTGCCCCAGCCCCATACCTTTTCTTTGAGTGATTTATTCAAGTGTCTCTCTGCTGTTCTGTATGCCTGCCTGTGTATCCTCTCTCTCCGTCTCTGTCTCTGTCGCTGCTCTGTCTGTCTGTCTGTCTGTCTCTGTCTCTCGTCTCTGTCTCTGCCTCGTCTCTTCTCCTGTCTTCTCTCTCTCTCTCTCTCTCTCTCTCTCTCTGGACGGGATAGCCTAGTGGTCAGAACATTGCACTGGTAATTTGACGACCTGGGTTTGATTCCCAGTGGAGGAGATTTTTCCTCTGGAGTTAACATCAGTGCTGACTCCACTGTTCCCAAAAGTCCTTCGGATGAACTGTAAACCAAGGCCCCGTGTGCGAACCTATGCAGAACAACTTGCACACAAGTTAAATCTTGTTCCGCTTTTCGTAAGAGTAGGCCATCGTGAGCCGGTGGGAACAGATGACATTTACAAAACTGCATACACACAGGGACTGGATGAAAAAAAAGCACATTAGTGCTTATCCCATTATCCTTGATATAAAAGAATTTTTTAAATTAAAAAAGTTTTGTATTGTCATAGTTCAGCTAGTAGAGGTACATAAAAAGTATCCTTAATTATAGTTCAGAAAAAACACCCACTCACAACTTTACACTGTATCTCTGGAATGCCAAGGAGGTGAAACAAGTCTGCCAATGATAAGAAAAACACAAACTATGATTGAAATTCATCTTTGATAATTATGATAGACACAGGGATGTGGTACTATGCACATGTAATTAGGAAAAATGAGAAATTGCAAGGAAGTGTGGCATTCTTGTGACATGTGGAGGCCAGATCATCCAGAAATAGATAAAACACAAGGAAAATCACTAAAATGGCAATGCCAATCTTGAAGCATGAACTGTAAAAACTCACCATATGTTGCATCAAACGCTCACTTTCGCTTCATGCATTGTCTGCTTCACCCGCCTCCTTCCCCTCTTTTCACTAACATGCAGGGAGTTGGATTGCTGATTCCACACACCCTCTCTCGTCTTTCATCAGAAAACTCAAATCATCATCGTCACCATCTTTATCAATGTCAGGACATTTAATCTGAAGCATTTGATAACTTATGCAAGATCAAAACGCTGTTTTTGTTGTCTTTTATCACGCTTCATTGTTGCTAAGGTAAAGCTTCAGAGGCCATTTTTGACACTGACAGTAATGAGATGCAGAGGGTCAGATCATGACCCAGCTTATGAAACAGTCACAAAACAACAAGACATATTCTGATTGGTTGCTTTTGACAGAAAAATGAGGCAGCAATACTATTAATAGCTTATAATGTCATTATGGTGCTAATCCATGAAATGAAAATTGCCCAAACCTGGATTCCCCATTGGGAATGTTTTTAGAAAACCATTGTGCAATGAAGAAACTGTTGTGCATGAACATTCCTGATTGGAAAAGCTGGGGCAGAGAGAGTTAACAGAACAAGATAGAGAGATAACAGTTCAGTTTTGAGGCAAACAGAAATAAATGGAAAACCCTTGTAAACAAGCAGCACACCAGACAAGGCAGCCTGTGTGCCTCCCTTTCTTTACACTCACTGCTCTGGAGCCAGAGGGAAGGAGCACGGATGTCAGGCCACAGAATGGGAACAGGAAAGGCAGACCACACTGACCTGAAAGAATCAGGGAGCTGCACTTGGGGGATAAACAGAAGCAGGACAGAAGGACACCAGAATAGCAGAAATAAAATAGAAATAGAAAACACAACTTGTTTGGTAACAATTTTCCAAACAGTTTCGAAAGTAAACCCAATAATAGCCTCCAGACTTTCTTCTGGAGTAGAACATTCTAACAGACATAAAGACAGACAGACAGATAGGAAGACAGACAGAGAGACAAGCAGTCAGACTTACTGTAACACAGAAACTTTATATAAAGCTCTCAAGAGAAAACTACTTCAAGGAACATGCATTAAAATATAACAATGGCCAAACAAAGCTTCCGCTTTACAGATTGCACCACACAAAATGACCAATGTCCCATGAAGCCAGACCAGTGTTAGTTCCCTGACAGCCATCTACCCCCTCATGCCTAGCTGTTGTTAGTCAGCCACGACCGTTCAGCCACACTGACCTGTGTTGTTCTTGTTACGTCATACTGACCTGTGTTCCTGTCAGCCACACTGACCTGTGTTCCTGCCAGCCATGACTGGACCTGTGTGTTCCTGTCAGCCACACTGACCTGTGTTTGTCAGCCACACTGACTTGTTCCGTCAGCCACACTGACCTGTGTTCCTGTCAGCCACACTGACCTGTGTTCCTGTCAGCCAACTGACCTGTGTTCCTGTCAGCCACACTGACCTGTGTTCCTGTCAGCCACACTGACTGTGTCTGTCAGCCACACTGACCTGTGTTCCTGTCAGCCAACTGACCTGTGTTCCTGTCCAGGTTGTTGATTCACACTGTGAAATACTGGTTGGGGTGGTCACTCTCAGCACTGGTCACTCTGTCAGTCACTCAGTTCAGGTGGACAGCAAGGGCTGGATGACCAGGAGCTGACGGCACACGAACAACTGCACCTGTGGTTGAAGGAGTGGGTCTGCTGCACTGACGACCAGTGTGTGTGCTGGCTGAAAGCCCAACAAAGAAGGGTTTTCTCTGTGTGCTGTGCAACTACTGTTGATACTTTATTGGGGCTATTTTCGTCTGTGTTTACAACAGGTTAATGCAACTCTCTCTCTCTCTCTCTCTCTCTCTCCTCTCTCCTCTCTCTCTCTCTCTCTCTCTCTCTCTCTCTCTCTCTCTCTCTCTCTCTCTCTCTCTCTCTCTCTCTCTCTCTCTCCTCTATGTACCTGTATTGCATACCTGTTTCTATGTGTATATGCTGATATCTATGGATGTATGTGTATGTGTGTTTGTGTAAGTGAGTCTTCAATTTTAACGTCTTTCCACTTTAAGTGATACCAGACGACCCTAAGACAGGAGAATGGATAGGTAAGAGAGAGAGGGAGAGAGAGAGAGAGAGAGAGAGAGAGATCTAATTGTGTATGCATGCCAGCGCTGTGTGTGATATAAATAGTAACAGCAAATAAAAGGTATTCTTAACATTAACAGATCAACAAAAATATTGAATATTTAAAAATACCAAAAGAACTACAGAACTACAATAAATGCCCTATAGGACTTAACAACAAACCTTTAGCAATGTCAAACGTTTGATTTACATTGTTCAAAACTTCGTCAATGGCATTCTCAGAAAAGGCAGGGAGATGATGTTTTAAGTTCTTACATTCAAGCGTGGTATGGGAATTTGAAATATATCCACTGCATAAGCATTTAATGTCCTTGCTGAATTTTGTCACGGAAGTATTTAATCTTATCCTAAAAAATAATGCCTTGAGTTTTCTCTCTTTGACAGCATTTGTACGAATCTCTAAATGATCAATGTATTCAACTATACTCTTCCCACTAGGAGTTGAATGTTGAGGCCACTTGTTTTGCCGATGCTTTTCTGTAAATTTATTTAAAGATGCTTTTTCTAACAGCTGATAACCCTTTGCAATGGATATAGGGACATGTAGTACTATATACCCATTTTCATTACGTGCACCTTTTTTCGCAGCCCTGTCAGCCCACTCATTAGAAAATAACCCTAGGTGTGAAGGAATCCAACAAAATGAAACATGAATTCCTCTTAAACATAGAAGATTTATGATGTATTTTATGTCTAGTATAAGTTTAGTAGATTGTTTATAAGTGTGTTTGTGTGTGTATGTGTGTGTGGTGCATGTTTGTGTGTGTGTGTGTGTGCCTGCTTCTATGTGTGTATTCCTGTCACCTATTATACTCAACTAAGATTTCTTGAAAGTTGCAAATATGCATATTTGCATGTACATGCACATACATGAGCACATTCATGTGTCCCCATACCTAGAAACTGTTAACACACACATGCACGAAAAAATGCTATCGATATTGATACCTAAATTGACAAAGGACTATGCATAGATGCACATTCATATCCATGCACTCTCTCTCTCTCACTCACTCTCTTTATTATTATTATTATTATTATTATTATTATTATTATTATTATTATTATTATTATTATTATTATCATTATTATTATTATCATCATCATCATCATCATCATCATCATCATTATCATTATTATTATTGTTATTGTTAGAGGAGGTTTTTATGTAATCCCTGATTAGGGCGGGGACTGAATGTAAAAAAGTACATGAGTGCTTATTCATTATTCTCGAAATAGAAGATTTTGCCTTGCCTTGCCTTGCCTTGCCTTGCCTTGCCTTGCCTTGCCTCTCTCTCTCTCTCTCTCTCTCTCTCTCTCTCTCTCTCTCCTCTCTCTCTCTCTCTCTCTCCTCTCTCTCTCTCTCTCTCTCTCTCTCTCTCACTCTTCTCTCTCTCTCTCACACACAACACACACACACGCACACATATACATAAATACACACAAAACACAAACACAAATACATACTTTAACACACACACACACACACACACACACACACACACACACACACACACACACACACACACACACACACACAGCTGCATGTGAGCAGGTATATTTCCTATTCCACATACATATAAATATTTGAAGGGTGTGTGGTGGGGTAGGGACCTAGATGACTGAATGACACAATCCCTGTGTGTGTGGGGGGGGGGAGCCTCCCTCAGGTAAAAGAAAATCCTTCTTCTGAAGCGTGGACTTCAAACAGATCACTGGCAAGATATTTCTTTATTCTCCCCCCCTCTCCATTCACCCCTCTCCATTCACCCCTCTCCATTCACACATGTGCTCACATGCAGGTGTCTATACAGGCACATGCAAATATGCAAGCACGTAAAGTTTAAGACATTTTAGTTTAGTAAATAGGTGACGGGAGTACACACACAGAAACACACACACACACACACACACACACACACACACACACACACACACACACACACACACAACAACACACACACACAACACACACACACACACACACACACACACACACACACACACACAAACACACACAAACACAATCACATACCCACACATGCATGCATTGATAGATACATTATACACATGATGCAGCATATACATCATTCGGATGAGACTATAAACCGAGCCCCCGTGTACGAACCCATGCAGAACATCTTGCGCACACGTTAAAACCCCATTCCACGGGAGAGCAGGCTATTGTGTGCCGGTAGGAGCAGATGACAAAATTATTTAAAACAAACAAAAAAACCCCACCATGCACACAGGTGTCGTGTTTAGACACCATCACTGAGGAAAAATCGTGGAGTTGGAGTCCCAGGGGGGCTGGGGTTGTATATGGCAACTTCTGGCGGCTCCTACGAGGGTACTGGAACCATTCGTATCAGTCATTTCCTTTCCAATGGGTCATTCCAGTGGCGTGGAGAGGGAGGTCTGCTGCATGGGTAACAGTTTTTCCTCCATGCTTACTTACCCAGGCTTTGTGCTTTAAAGACTAGAGCGCAACTCCATAGTCTTCCAAGACTGATGGGTGCCTACTGCTACTACTACTACTCCACATGGAAACAGGTATGCAATACAGGTACACACAGGAGAGAGAGAGAGAGAGAGAGAGAGAGAGAGAGAGAGAGAGAGAGAGAGAGAGAGAGAGAGAGAGAGAGAGAGAGAGAGAGTTGCCCAATAACCTGTTGTAAACACAGATAAAAATAGCCCCCAATAAAATATCAGCAGTAGTTGCACAGCACACACACAGACCCCTCCTTCCTTGTTGGGCTTTCAGCCAGCACACACACTGGTCGTCAGTGCAGCAGACCCACTCCTTCAACCACAGTGTGCAGTTGTTCAGTGTGCCGTCAGCTCCTGGTCATCCAGCCCTTGCTGTCCACCTGAGCTGAGTGACTGACAGTGTGACCAGTACTGAGAGTGACCACCCCAACCAGTATTTCACAGTGTGAATCAACAACCTGGACAGGAACACAGGTCAGTATGGCTGACAGGAACACAGGTCAGTGTGGCTGACAGGAACACAGGTCAGTGTGGCTGACAGGAACACAGGTCAGTGCGGCTGACAGGAACACAGGTCAGTGTGGCTGACAGGAACACAGGTCAGTGCGGCTGACAGGAACACAGGTCAGTGTGGCTGACAGGAACACAGGTCAGTGTGGCTGACAGGAACACAGGTCAGTGTGGCTGACAGGAACACAGGTCAGTGTGGCTGACAGGTCAGTGTGGCTGACAAGAACACAGGTCAGTGTGGCTGACAGGAACACAGGTCAGTGTGGCTGACAGGAACACAGGTCAGTGTGGCTGACAGGAACACAGGTCAGTGTGGCTGACAGGAACACAGGTCAGTGTGGCTGACAGGAACACAGGTCAGTGTGGCTGACAGGTCATTGTGGCTGACAGGAACACAGGTCATTGTGGCTGACAGGAACACAGGTCAGGGTGGCTGACAGGAATACAGGTCAGTGTGGCTGACAGGAATACAGGTCAGTGTGGCTGACAGGAACATAGGTCAGTGTGGCTGACAGGAACACAGGTCAGTGTGGCTGACAGGAACATAGGTCAGTGTGGCTGACTGCTTACCATAACAGCTAGGGGGGGGGGGGGGGTGGGGGGGAGGGAGATGGCTCTCAGGTAACTAACACTGGTCTGGCTTCATGGAACAATAGTCATTTTGTGTGGTGCAGTCTGTAAAGTTCAAGTTTTGTTCCCCCAGGGTTATGCTTTAATGTGTGTTCTTTGAAGAAGTTTTCTCTTGAGACCTTTATATATGGTTTCTGTGTCACAGTCAGTCTAACTGCTTGTTTGTCTGTCTGCCAGTCTGTCTGCCTGTACGTCTGCCTGTTAGAAT